>ML058511.1:555482-844748 GCA_003013855.2 Liriodendron chinense
CTCGCTTTTTTGGATGGCAATGTACCAGATAAGCTATTGTTCCAAGAAACCTGAAAATCAAGATGATGACATACATAGATCAGAGAGAATTAGTAAAGAACATTGGATGAGAAAGGTTGTTAATTCTTACAAGTAAACAAGCGAACTAAATTGAAGAGAGAACTTGGAATTTGGCCACTTAAATTTGAAGCTCAAATCCCTACAAAAGTAAATAACTTAATATCGTAGAAGAAAACAAAAGTGAGATGGAATTACTTAAAAGGCAATTAAGAGATCAACGGCATGTGAGAGGTCCTTGTATGGCCTACTAGATGCATGGTCCACATTATAGTGTGGTGAGGCATAACAGGTCAAGACAAGTGTGAGAAGAAGTAACAATGGCAAGCAGTGCTAGAAAAATTCATATCTATGTCATGGTTCAAAATTGAAAAAGTTGACTCAAATGATTAAGTCTATTGGGTTAGCTTGAGTCGAAGACTTGCCCAAAAAGTTAGAAGTAGAAACTAAATTTGCAAACTAGCAAAAATGAGAAAACCTATTTGAGTTTTTTAATCATCAGATGAGTTCCTCATTGATTCATCTTAACTCAAACCCAATTGAGTTAACTCAATGAGTTTTTTAAAGCTAAGATTGCCTATGTTTGACGCCTCTAGTCATGTGCTGAAGTTTATCATGAAAGTTGGCTAAATGTGTGGGCCCGAGGGACCTAACGGTCTACACAATATGTGACATTCGCAAAACTTGAAAATCTACAATGCACGTCATGTACTCCACCTAACCATTGCGGGAGCAAAGAAGTCTTATCATCCATCTAATTCTACGATTAGGATGCCCCTGATTACAATCAAGGGATGGGCTGGATGGACAAAATCTACTATATATTATTTCTCCCTTTCTCTCAGAACTAAAGGATACCATTTATGCGGGATCCCATCCCTATTGAAAGGAAAGGGTCAAGGAGTTGGATGAGGTTGGAAGTTATCCAGTCTCATCCGATCTCACCTATCTCAATTTCAAGCTTGAAGTCAAATTTAAACCTCGGAGTTTAAAATTTAACTTCAAACTATAAAGAGAAATCAGAAAGGATAAAAGGAGGAAAACTTGTGTGGGACCCACCCACTAGTGGTTGCTCACAAGTGGGTCCCACGAGCCCATGTCCAACATATCTCGCTCAATCACGTTATAGGATCGACACAATATAGATTGTTCATCTAAGTTGTCTCATAGCAGCCAAAATAAAAAAAATCACGATAAAAAGAATTAAAACCGTGGGACCAGTTGGAATAATGTTATCTTCGTGTTTGAGGACTAAGTGGCCACATAACTAGTAGTCAATAACTTAAGATTTGCAAGTATGACCACACATGATGGAGTTGGCTTCCAATCTAGAGTACTATAGGCCAATGTACACGCCAACTTATTGAGTTATTCTAAAAGCTCAACTTTTCGTAAACATTAGTTTGAAACATTTTAGAGTAATACTATATTATTTATACTTCTAAAAAGAATATTATTACAAAATCTATTAAAAACTCAATATTACTAGTGGATAATTTGTCAAGTGTACTTAATATTTTTAAAACTCGGTGTAACTGTCATGAGATCTTTCCCATGCAAATGTATAATTTAGAATTAATCAATCCTCTTTTTTAGCATAATTGAGTCTGACTAATCAAGGGCTCTTTATCATCGTATATTAAAGTAGTAACACTCAGTCTCACCCTCGCAAACACAAAATGAAGGTTGCTAAGGATACAATAAGTCACCTGCGGAACTGACTACTCTCATGTTATAATGATTAGATTGAATCAAAGCAATATGTGGGTAAAAGACCCCTGCTCATAGCCGAAGTCTACGTCGTAAAATAGACAATACAAGGCATATGTTGGGTCTATAATAGCAAGTTGTCTTACATAAGGTATGACTCATCTCATAACCTTGACCTGAGTCTTATTCAAGCCATAACATTAATTGCAGGAAGTGCAATTGAGTGATTATGTTATTCGACTTGATTAGTCTCATCTTCAATATTTTAAGATCGAAGGCAAATACGACTCACTCGTATCCTCACTCTTTTTTCATAATAGATGGTGGTTCACACCTTAACATATGAACATCACCTCTATTGCACCTCTCTTACACATTTAAGATTGGTCAACTCGTGTGAGTGGGTAACGACCTGCTGGCAAAAATAGAGATTTAACATGATCTCAAGACAAATGTTGATACTCTACAAACATAGTCAGTATAAGTGCTCATACCGAATAAAAAGAATGTATTATTCATTAATGAATGATAATAAGAACATGATGAAATCATATCACTCAAGCTCTTTTCAATCTCATCTACCTAATGTGAACGTGAATGTATAATGGATCTTAGTAGTAGATTTTGTCATGAGATCAACCAATATCTCCTTTATAGGAACGTAGTTGATGGTGACCTTATCTCTCACCTAATCATTGACGTAATAATACTTGATGTCAATGTGGTTGGACTTTAGTTGGTCTTTAGGGTCATTTACTAAGTTAATGACTAAGGTGTTGTCTATCTTCAATGATATAGGCTAATAAATGGCCGATACAATAATTAGAACTTATAAAAATCTACGAACCCATATGCACTCTTGAACTACAAACAACACATATAATGCACTCAACCTCTATAGATGAAAGGGTGATGGATGTCTGTTTCTTACTCGTCTAAGAGATAACCACCCCCCCACCCCCCCCCCCCCCCCCCCCCCCCCCCCCCAAATAAGAAACATATTTTGAAGTAGACTTTCTTCTAATTGGTGTCATTACTCCAACCAACATTCGAATATTCTTTGAGCTTTGAGATTCATGCATTCATAACATTAACATTAGATTCTTAGGTTCTTCTGAGATAACGAAATATGTATTTGACGGCATTACTACTAAGATTGTCTTAGGTTACTCTAATAATGATTTACTTACAAAAATGGTATAAGTAATATTCCGGTCTGGTGTAAAGCATGACATACATTAAGCTACTTACAGCATTAGAATAAGGCAATGAAGACAGATGATTCTCAACTTCTATTTTTAAGACACTGTTGTCGCTCAGATTGGACACTGGATGAGGTCGGCTAAGGCCGACCGAGTGATCTTGTTGGTGCGTTCGTCTTCCTCGAAGAGAAGATGGTACTTCAATGGCGATTGACGAAACTGCACGAGATAACAGAAAAGGGCAAAAGGAGGTGTCGGTGTCTGGTAGTGGACTCTCTGATGCCTAAGTCAAGCAGGTAGGACGAAAGCAAGGGGTTGAGTGTATAGAATTGCATACCTTATTCTGTAGAGGGTGTCCTTATTTATAGGGTTAGATAAACCATTAAGTGGTAGAGTCAATTTAGGATATGTTAGGAGAGTCATGATCGGATGGGAGTTATGTTCCATAACGGGGGGAGAGATTTCGATTGAGATAAGTTTGGATGTCTTTCTGGTTCGATTTGGGTAGATCGTGCCTGGACTTGTCGAGCGCTTCTTAGGTGGCTGAGCCGACATGGTTTGCTTAGTCCACGGGGCTTAGGTTTTTAGCTTTTTCCCTTACAAGTTCCTGATCGATGCTAAGGATTGAGGTCGTTTTTTGCCTTTGTTAGTCTGGCTCACGAGCACTCGTAGACGTCACCTCAGCTTCCGATCTGACGAAGGGCTAAGGTTGCGACCTTTACACTAGCTCATGCTCTCACAAATGACACACGTAGTAGAAAGATTAGTAGTTGCCGACCTTGCGTTGAAGGTCTCAAGGTTTAACAGCTCGGCCTCTTCAGCCCCTTTGGCTTTGGAGAAGGGCCGAGGACCCACAAATAGGCCTTTTGGGCTCGCGGCTTTTCCTCATGCTATGTGGGCTTGCTCGGAATTACCCACAATAGTAGCCCTCCCATTCTCGAGGCTGACTTGCATGGGCTCAGGAGTGGAACATGAAGATCGAGTTGTTTTATTACTCACGTGAGAAACTCCAAAATTTCAAACTCTTTTCTCGGATGTTGTCAGTGGATGGTGTGGGAAACGAGAAATTTAATGGCGGGTTCGAATTTTGAAGTATTTCCATGATTGTTGTATGGCGCGACAATCATTTCGGACGCAAATGGTTATCAATCCGACCTCCACCTTTGGCACAGGTAGGGTCAGGCCCTTCAAAGCTGATTTTATTAAGTCCGCACTTACGAAGTTTGACCTTAGTAGACTAAAAAAGGACTATGGTATTCCTTCCATTGGCCTCTGTCTTCCTGGCGATGGAGTTGTTTTGAGCCGACCACGCGGGGGTGAGGTCGCAATCTATTCAATATTTTTCTCATGTGGTCTTCGGCTCCCTCTCCACCCTTCAGTGAGAGAGGCTCTCATCCGCTTGGGCCTGACCCAAGGTCAGCTCGTTCCCAATGTTTGGAGGACAATTTTTTGCTACTACGTCTTGGGACAGTGGGTCAGCAATGCTGAGCCCTTATCACACGAGCTCATGTATTTATATCAGATTAAGGGTAGCCGGGGGGCCAAGGGCTGGTACTACATTTCGTCGTGGTCCAGCAAGGGCGAGGCCCTAACTAGTGACAACCCGTCTTCCACTAAAAACTAGAAAGACAATTGGTTTTTTTTAATTTTTATTTTTTATATCCAAAGAGTGGGAGGCGCCCTCTGCCGAGCTGAGGACTTTACGCTCCCAGGTCCCCACCGCCTTTACCACACTAGGTCGGAATGTCATACCGAGCTCCTTTTTTTTTGTCTTCACCTTGCTTATTCTGAGCTGACATCGCTTTGTTTTTAAATATTGCAGTCCATCAGGCAAAGCAGTCCGACCTCACCATCCATTTGGTCGGGAAGGTCCAGCTCGCCCACCAGAGACCTCCAGCTGAGAGGAGTCAGAGCGAGCAGTTGTCTAAAGACCTCCTTCGCTAAGCTGGCCTAATCTCCGGAGATAATCTTTCAGTTCGGTCTTTTAACTTGGAAGTTTGCATTTTCTATTGATCCTTAGCTGTTTTGCTGACTTTTTGTTCCTTGATTTCAGAGATGCCTGCTCCACCTCCTTCAACGCCGAAGAGGAGACGCCCAACCAGGGTAGAGACTGAGCATCTCCTGGATGCTAAGAAGATGAGGGCAGTCTCCAAGCGCCCTACTACTGCATCCGAGGCAGTCACGGCCGCTCCTACGCCCACTCCTGTTGTTACTCCCGCATCAGAGGTTAGGAGAGCATCTACTGAGGCCTTTGCTCCTATGGCAAAGGCTAGGGAGACTCTGGCCACTGTTGGTGTCACTCCTCCTATGCCATCCCGGGAGGTGGTAGATTTGAAGGCCTGACTTGGGCAAGGCCAGGGCCGTGCTGAGGGGGGTCTCAACGTTGGAGGAGTGCAAGGCTCGACCGCTAGGGCTGCTACTGGCCCTTTTAGGGCTCCATCCCCGTAACTTCCCATGCACTCATACCGCCTCTGCAAATGGGCTCATAAGGCGGTGCCCGATGAGAGGGTGGATGCCCTCCTGAAGCTGCTCGAGGAGAAAGTCCTCGAGTCTATGGCGGTTGGCGCCATGGAGGTGAGTCGTTCAGAGCTTCATTGTTCTTCTCCCCTTGCTCTTCTTCCCTTTGAGGTAGTCCTGACCTCTGTCTCTTCTATGCAGTTTGCCTTCTGCTCCCTTACCTTTAAGAATACTGTTACTTTGGCAAGGGGGATAATAAGTGACCTAGAGTATGAGGCCCGCAACGCCAAGGCCAAGGTTGAATCAAAGACCAAGGAGATAGAAATCGTCCGAGCTTAGCTGCAAGCGGTGAAGGAAGAGATGAAGGCTGCCAAGGTGGGCGAGGCTTCTCGAGCAAAGGAGACCTCAGAAAGGCAAGCGGCCTTGGAGGAGGAGCGACAGAAGGTAGCCACACTGGAGAAAGCTTTGGAGGAGAAGGCATCAGAGGAAGCTAAAGCCTTAGTCGATCATCGACCTGAGCTCGATCAGACTTACGAGAGCTGCCGAGTTGAAATATAGATGCTGTTCGCAGAGCTCGACCTCTTTTTTCTTGACGCAGAGGCAATAACTGAAGGGACTGGTGACAAGTAGGCTCATGTCGAGGCTCTAGACAACCGAGGGAGCAGATGGGGTTGTTGCTCAAGCCGACCTCCATACTACCGGTGCTGTTGACATGCCTCCCTAGGCTTAGGCCTTTGTGTTATTTTGCTTATTTTTGTTTAGCCCAGAAGGGGCTTGTAAAAACTTTTTATTTTTTAATCAAATGGAATGATATTTTGATAGTTTTTTATTATCGATCTTTGATCTGTCGATTTTGCTGTTGTGTATGTCGTATACTTATTACCCCCCACTCCGAGGATTGAGCATCGATCTGCTCACTTTTGGTAGTAGTTTATGTTTTTCCAACTGTTTAGGTCGGTCTAGAAGGTAGTCCTATGAGTCTGCCTTTTTGAAACTAACCGTTGAGCGATGAAGACAATGTGCTCAACTAGATGGTTCCGTCTTTGACATCTCCCTCACCTCGGCTCTATCGTCTAACCAAGACAGGTGGCCACTAAGATCATTCGTTGGGCCCTACCTAAGCCTTAGACTCTTTAGCCTTTGGCTCACTGCTCGTTCTTACCCTTCAACGCCAACCCCTACGGTGGACCCTTCGTAGGACGCCTCCCTAGCCAATGGGAAAGCACCAGTTGAGACGTGACCCTCGCCTCCTCACTCTGTGATCCAGGGAGCAGGAATCGATCCCCCAAGGCCCCAACGCGCTGTAGCAACTACACCTAGTCCGAGCTAGATTCTGAATCTGTATGGAAGGCTAAGGCCTTATCACTGCTTTCGTTGTGGCCAACCGAGCCATTTATCGAATACATGCCCTCAGAGACAGGTGGCTAATTTAGTCATTGCAAATGGAAGTGCTGGAGAGGAAGAGAATGATCCAGGGTATGACATTACTGAACATGTCAATCATGAGGAGGAAGAAGCCGAATGGATCCCGGGAGATCAGGGTGTGTCCTTGATTGTACAGAGACAGATGAACACACCAAAGAAGGAAACTGAATCACAACATCACAATCTCTTTTGCACAAGATGCACGGTTAGTGAAAAGGTTTGTGATGTGATTATTGACGGTGGGAGTTGTGAAAACATCGTGTCACAGATGATGGTGGATAAGTTGAAGCTAGAGACTACACCGGATCCATCTCCATACATGATTGGATGGATTCAAAAAGGCGGTGTGACAATGGTAAATGAACGATGCCTTGTCTCTTTCTCGGTTGGAAAAACCTACGAGGACCAAGTATTGTGTGACATCGTTGACATGGACGCTTGTTACATGATACTCGGGTGGCCATGGCAATTTGATCGAGATCCCTTGCACCAGGGATGTGACAACATCATCATGTTCATTAAAGATGGGAGGAAGATTCTCACCCCCGCAATCCCGAAGGAGGACCACAAAACGTCTAAGGTTGAAGGAAAATCTCTCATTATCGTACGCAGCATGGAAAAGGAGTCTAGGCAGAAGAAGGAAGAGTGCGCCCGTTATGTGTCGCGAGAGAAAGCTGCTGCAACGCCTCCGTTGATGAAGATGAAAGCAGTTCCTAATCCCAACCCAAAGCGAAACTCGAGAACAAGTTTACTTCAAGTGGGGGAGTATGATGTAGGGAGAGGACCCCTAATCGAGGGCAAGGATTGAACGCATTCATGGATCAGATGCACCAAAGCAAGGTGAAGAAGAGAGGACTGAATATAGAAAAAAAAAGAGACCAGTTGACATGCTCTGTTGATCGGTCGCACGCCCTCTACCACCGGCCGAATTACGCCTAGCGACTGGTCAAATTTCGGCTGAAAGCAGCCTTGCTCATTGGACTATTTCGAACTCCGAGCGACCGACCACCAAGGGCCAACGATCGGTCGCCACTCAACAACGACTGGCGACAACCCTTTGTAACCGACCGACCGTCTCCGTAGATTTGCATGGAATTTTCCAAATTTGGACGATTTGTTTCTGTTTTTATTCAAACTCTTCTCTATTACATTTTTAGGATTTTTTAGAGTTATTTTTCTTATAAATAGTTGCTTAAACTCATTTATGAAGGGATGGTCTTTGATTAATAATAAAACTATTTTTGAGTTTCTACTTGTTTTGCTCGTTGGTTCGAGTTTTCTTTTGTAAATTCAAGGAAGTTCAGTTGAGAATTCTCGGAAGCTCCATGGATTCAGAGTATTTATCCATGAGAGAGACTGTGTTCGATCTCTCCATGTCTACGCCTGCGCCACACCAGCCCATGTCCAACGATCAAACATCTATGAACTTCATGCCTGTATAGCATGCACCATATACCAGGCCATGCTTCTCATTGGCTCTGCTATTGATGGGCCACTAACCCAAAATTGTTGTGATTGGGCTTATCCTAACCATCTATAAAATGAACCCTTTTCTCAATAAATGTTACCAGTTACTTAGGATCATCCGAGCAATGCGATTTTTGGACTGGGACAATTCATTGCCCAATGAACTGTTCTGATCTCATCTACTTATGCCTCATGTAAATCAATGACTTGAAGGCGCTGGGGTCTACTCCCATCATATTGATTGCAAATGTATGAACTCAGTAAACATGGGAATCGTATTATGAACCAAACATAACTTGAAAAACTCACATATGTCGCAATGATAGATGTTTTTCAACGGTAGATGGGATAGCACCAGAAAGCAAATTGTTTCTTAGGTCTCTGTAGAGAAAGCACAAAACCAATATGAGTATGTCATTTTAACTCTCCGATCGAGGCATGGATGAAAAATGAAAAATAAGGTATGACAGATTAGCATTACTACTTATGCCGAGATCATATAGCCTTACAAGATTTCTAAAGATGTCATATTCTCAATAAAATATAACGAGGAGCTGCCATTAGACACATCACTGAGCCGCCTGTATGAGCATGCGGTTAGTTGAGGCCATGTTTGGAGAAGGACAATTCACAATTTTCAAGAGTTTCACTTTAGAAATCAAAATAATATTCGCATGGATACAAAAGAACTACTTTTTTCCTGCATAACATAGGAGACCCCATTTTGTGATTTTTGGAAATTCTACTTGGGGTGTGTTTGGTTTCACCAAATATCATTAAATTTCACAATGTTTGGTGGAACCAAACTCACCCTTAGAGCACAAATTCCAATATAAAAAATTAATAATGTAAAGGAAGAACATTAGAAGATTAAAACAAGTTAATGAACACCGACACTCACAACTCGATCAGTGAGGTCAATTTAGAAAAACTCGATGGTATTGGACCCTCGAAAGCATTGCCTTGCATTCTCCTGCATCAACATTTTCAGTGTTACAAATACTCTTTAAAGAAGTATACTATGGCATATCAAGAAAATGAGATCTGCTGAGTGCAGTTGCTAAGCTACTCATATGGTAGTTGTCCACATTTGACTGACACGTGTGGCTCACTAAATGAAATCATTGAACGTCGTGGGAATTCCCATCCACATTCAGGATGTGGCACCAAACCTAATTTGAGTTTGGATAGAATTCATGGATGGTGGGAGACTTTGTTATGCAATCTCATTCGTGCCAAATGAGAAAATGAGACGATAGGAGTTATAATCAGTAAAGAAGTCGTAAGTATTAGCTTACAATTTGGTAAGATTCCAACTCCCAATGAAATCAGGTATCGTTCCTGTGAAGTTGTTATCAGATGCCCACCTGAAATTCAATCATATTTAATTTCCACCACAAACGCAGTTATTAGTAAAATAAGGAATCAGAAAAAATAGATATCGTACAGAAGTAACCAAAATTGAACCATTGGAAATCATGGGGCCCACAGTAGATGGGTCATAATCCCGATCAAGCTCTGGATAATGGGCATTAGTCTGTTGAATTCAGACCATTGCCAATTTTTTTCTATTTTAATGCTCATTGGATGCACACCATAAGTTGTACTACTGCTGGTTCATGAGCAATCTAAGGTGGAGCCTACGATTTTGATGGTTTCCATGCTGCTTATAATCAGGAGCTCTTACAAGGTATTCACTTTTCTCAAGTTGGCAAATGTTGAAGGAATCTCTCCGCTTAGCCCACAACTATCAATGTATCTGTGAGAAGCAAGCATAGATCATGAACCAGCTGTAAGATTTCTTTTGCAATTATTAGCTAAAGAAATGCTCACACCATCTAAATGGACCGACGGTACCTGACCATTGAGTTACAATTTTCAAATGGTCAAAGCAGTTAACATGGCCGAAAGGGTGCTATGAAAAGCCATGTGAATGTAAACAAAGGGTGCAGGAAGGGAGTTTTACACATTCCAACAACCACTTTCTCTCTGCAAAATATGCTTTCTAAACTTCTCATTTTTGCTCTGTTCCTGGTGCATTTTTTAGTTTTCCATATTGTTATTCTATCCTTGCAAAAACAGATAACAAGCTTTGAATTTCTAGTAACTCATTGCTGGAATTGATGAAGGCCAATGATCTAGCAATGCTTGTTGAAGATCAAAGAGATTGGGCTTCTTGAGGGCCAATGATCTAGCAATGCTTGTTGAAGATCAAAGTGATCTGGTCTTCATCATGCTTTTTGTGGGGATGGATTGGTTATAACCCAATTTCAGACTTTGGTTTCATTTGTAAAGGGGGCAAATACCATCTTAAGGAAAGCGGATTTCCCTCATATTTAAGTCAGTCTACTTCAGAAGCTGTTTGGTAGTAGCAAATGTTTAATCTGATACAAACATACTCCACCATTTACCAACCACTTGTTTGCACAAAATCTAATAAAACAAAGATTATTTATCTTGTTACATATGCAATATTCCACGCATGCACTGCATGAGCCACCGTATAAGGTCAAGCAACCCACATGTTATATGGTACAATTTTTAAGCTAGGAACTCCACATGTATCATCTATGCTACTGTACATTTTCAAGCACCACAAATGTATTACACGTCACATGTACCACTTGTGCCAACTAATCATGCTTATTCCAAAGTACCTGACAAACAACATGAGAATAATTGTCCCTAATAGCAACACTGCTAGACTATTAAGAAGACCGGGACAACCCAAACAAGCTATCCAAAGCTAAAATTTTACTGCGACCAGACTGCTGTAAATCATACAGCATTCAAGTTCAGCTGCATCAAGGCTTCGTAACTCCTCTTTTACGAGGAAAGGTTAAGAAGAAAGAGTCCAACTGGATGTACAATACTTTACAGTCCAATTAGGTGGTAAATTCAAATCTTTGATATGCATGCCACGTCCATCCCCAACCTATAAATTGGCTCAATTATTGAGATTAACTTATGCAAAGATCACCACTTGCTATCATCCAGTGGACCACATTAATTTGTATTTTGTTACCTATCAATGGTAAATATTGTTGTTATGGTGTGGCCCAGCTAATGAGTGGATGGGGCTGATTTTCTTTACAAGTCTATTCTCATGATGGAGCTAACCTACATGAAGGGTTAGATGTCACAAGAACATGATAGGTTGGAAGTAATTCGCTGGTGGACAGTAACTTATGGTTCAACGACTTCAAGCTTCTCAAAAAGAACTAAAACAAAAGAAATGAAAAAAGAATATCACACATTAATCACTGCAAATATTGAAATTCCAAATGCACAATAGGATATTTCTGAAGAAGAATTATTAAATAGAATGATAATAATAATAATAAAAGTACTTACAGTTCTTGCAGATTTGTCAAATTCCCCAGCTCAGGTGGGAGCGAACCAGAGAAGTTATTTGAGCCTATATTCCTGAAAATAAAAAAATAAAATAAATTAAATTAATTATTTCGTATCCAAAAGTACCTTGTTTTTGCCTGAAATCACTACAATAACTTTCATCAATTTTCTGTTATTTGAGAGCTTAACAGGCAGATGGAAGCATTCTAACTTGTGGTGCAGCCAAACCTTTCCTGCTAATGTCAGGTCTTATGATGAAGGGGAGCAGATAAGGTACGGGATGGGCCCACCTAAGACCATGCGGACCTTACCATGGGGCCCACCTTGATGTATGTATTCTATTTTCATAATGTCCATTCATTTTGCGAGATCATTTTATGGCATGAGAGTAAAATTGAAGCAGATGCAATTCTCAGGTGGACCATACCATAGGAAATGGTTGTGATTGACCAATAATGGGCCACATAGGTAGGATCAAGCTGATATTTGTTGTTTCCCTTCATCCAGGTTTATGTGACCTTATCAACAGGTTGGATGGAAAATAAACATTACGAAAACAGTAAGGTGGGCCCTAGGAAGGTCTTAATTGTAGGGCGTTCCATCACCGCTATTTCCTATAATATGGTCTACTTGAGATTAGGATATTCTTCATTTTTGGGCTCATGCCCTAAATGATCATATGGTAAAACGAATGGACAGCATGGATATAGAATACATACATCAAGGTGGGCCGCACCATCTTGGGTGAGGCTGGGACCACACCTAATCTGCCTGCATGAAGATGATCATCTAGCTCAAAAAATCAGATGCATGGGCCGTCATTAAGTTGGCCACGCCTGGATATTGAGTCCGACCGTCAGTTATCCTCTCATTCCAACCGCCTAGCTCACCTGTTGAGAGGTCTGGCCTGTTTTTTGTACCAGGTATCTTCATGGTGGGGCCTACCATTTTGAATGGTGCCGATTACCCACACAAGTGGCAGGTTGGTGGGAAAGATGCGGCTTCATGACAAGATGTGCCGCACCACCTGAAATTCTTTTCATATCAAGCTTATACTATATATATAGAAGCTTTTAGAATGAAGGAACATGTGGGGGAGAGAGTATGAGAGCAATGGGCATGCGCCCAGCTACTCTACGAAATGGCTTACAGGTACCTCATTCCAAACCGTCTAAACAGTGGGACACACTGATGAAGGATACATCTACCAAAGCAGATTGATTAGACCATCCTGACCTTTGATAATTGCGCATTTGTATTTTTATTTCAAGCTGATTACTATTTTTCATCTCAACCATCCACTAGTGTTCATCAATCAATCAGCCAGTCAGAATCATCTGTTCAATGTGGCTTTTCGGCTACTCATATACAGCAGACCCATGATGGTTTGACATACATTTTTAGAAAAATACTGTTGACGTACATCTTTGCCACGTTCAACATACTGGCATTCCCTTTAGAAAAATGTAGCAAGAAATTCACTAAAATCTGATTAATGATTTTTGGATTACATCCTTACATGGTTAGGATTATTCCATGATTGTGATTTTTCGTCCAAGGTCCATTCATGGAGCCTTACGAAGAATGAGTGGTCCAGATCATCACACACTTACAAGGATTTTAGATTCCGAAGGTTTCCTAGCTCTTTGGGGATGCTCCCTGATATGGCATTCTTGCTAACGTCACTGAGAGAAAAAAATAAAAATAAAATAAAATATAACCAAATATTAGAGTCATAGTAAGTTGCACCATAAATCAGGCACATTCAACTTACACGTTGCACACACATATACCTCAATCTGGACAGTCCAAAGTGTGCATCAGCATCAGGCTACATTCAATTTTGACGGTACAGATTAAGGCACATATATATGCCATGTGTAGGATGAATTTTGTTCCGAGAATGATCTACCATGTGATGGAGATTATCATATAATTCATCAATTAATACTAGAGTGATTGCATGCACTCACAAAATGGTGTGGGTATGATCCCTTATTGTTCACGTGGGGGCCTCACAAGAGTTACTATGGCAAAAATACAACTATCTCATATGATCGAAGCGATTGTTGGCCTATAGTCGGACCCACAAAACGAAAGGTTGACTGCACTCATCCTTTGCGGACTTGCCCAACCATGGTTTTGATCATCCACACGTGTATAGAGCCTTGTCCATCTCTACACAAGCACAGTTTTGAATATGGCACATGCAAGCAGATCTGAGCTTTCTATAAGGTGGGCCTCACTGGTAAGATCTTCTGGCTCAAAAATCATGTAGGATAACTGTGTACAAAACAAACTTCTAGCTAAAGCAATTTTTTTCCCAGCCATCCATTTGTTGTGTCCGCCCCAATGGGAAAAGCCCTGATCAGTGGATGGAAAGCCCCGATCCTACACGCATGCGATTGTTGGACATGCAATTGCATACAGACGGATAAGATTTCTATTGTTCATTCGTGACAGTCCAAATGGCGCTGATCTGATAATCCTAACCATCCAACTGGAGGCCACCTACAGACGGTTAGAAAGAAACTGGTCAGCTTTCCAAGTTCAATGGTTGGAAAATTAGATCTCACCGACTTCAAGGGTCCATAATTATGACGGTCCGCAGTTGGAGGCATTTGTTGGACTTTTATTTATAACCGTCCAATTCCCGAGAGCGGATCAGGTGAGACCCCGGCCTCACCTAAGACGGTGGGGCCCTTACCCATGGTTAACCTGGGGTCCCCGTTGATGTATCTATTAAGTATCAACGCCGTCCATCCGTTTTTAAAGATCATTTTAGGGCACCATACCAATAATGAACCATATCCAATAATCAAGTGGACCATAACTTAAGAAAAAGTGGTGAATGACCATTAATGGGCCAAAAAAGTTTTGGATCAAGCTGATATTTGTTTTTTACCTTCATCCAGGATTATGTGACCTTATCAATGGATTGGATGGTAAATAAACATTGCAGAAACATTAAGGTGCTGCCTAAGAAGTTTTTAATGGTAGGACGGTCAACCACCTCTGTTTCTTATGGTATGGTCCACCTGATAATTGGATCTATTTAATTTTTGGGATTATGCCCTGAAATGATCTGGAAAAATGGATGGACGGCGTGGATACATAATACATACATCAATGTGGGCCCCACGGTAAACCAACGGTAAGGGCCGCACCGTCTTGTGTGTGGCCGGGGTCTCACCTAATCCGCTCTCCCAATTCCCATCCTCAAAAATCCTTGAAATCGGTGGTTAGGATCATACGGACTGCTTTATCACAGAAAGATGTAAAGCTTTATACAATTAACTGATAGCACCTTATCCCTCCACTTTGAAAGTGATGATGGCTCATTCACATACCATCTGGCACTAATGTGGAGAAACTGTGGATGGAGCATATATCTAAAATAAGTTGATAAAGTAATCCTAACCATCCTATTGATGGATACCGGACGAACGGTTAAAAGTAAACTAATTAGCGAGTATTCCAAATTCGAAGGGAAAAACCAGATGGCTCCTATCAATAAATAACACAAACGTCGGATGTTTGGCTGTGGGAGAAATTTCGAGACTTACAAGGAGCTCATGGACGTCAAACCGCCTATATATGCTGGCAAGGGACCCGTTATGTAATTTTGTGACAAGTCCCTGCAATATATAGAAAATAATTAATGACGTGTGACACTTGTGCAAGACCAAAGCCGCTCACGATCTTGTTGGGCCCGTTGTGTTGATTTCCTTGATAAGCCACACATGTCCATTGAATATTGTTTGCTATTGGTCAATTTCCCTGGCTATCCTATTCTTTTTTACATATATGGCCCACCCATGAGCGGCCCCAATTGATTAAGCTTGGGACTCAGGAGGGCAATGGTTGAAAAGTTTAGCCTGGGTTTGTAGACTGAGCCCAACGTAGGGTGATCAGGCATGGCCCGAACAATGCAAAATCCAGGCGGAAGCCAACCCAAGGCCTGGCTCATTGACAGCCCTAGCCTGACCCCACAAGATACTAAGAACAATGACTTGACGCCTCCCAAGCCCAATTACTAATCAGGTCCGATCTTTAAAAGAACTTCCCAAAGTCCTGACTCACTTGCACTCTGGCCATGGATAGATGAATCAGATGAGTGAAATGCAAACTTGTATTTGTTTATGTGGACTCAGTCCAACCAATACAGTTCGACACCATGAGTCACCCCCAACCGGGGCAAGTCATGCTGATTCACTCCCGATTCAGGTGAGTCACGATTCAACTCAAGAGTAGATAAGTCGGCATGGTCTGGCCCAATAGTGATTTTATACTCTAGAATGTGTACATATGGCATGCATTAAATCAAAGCAGACAGTCCAAAACATTAGACTCACTATTCTATGGCACATCATGGAAAATGAGGCCTGCTAAGTGCAACTGCTAAGCTACTCATATGGTAGATCGGACTTGCACTTACAAAAAATGACCAGTTGTCCACATTTGATGTACATGTGTGGCCCAACTAGATGACTGATCATTGATAATAAGTGGGCAATCGAGCTCGCCAAAAATCCAGTGCAACATGGAAGGAGCAAGCATATTGATACCAAATATCTTTTCTTAAGAGATCAAGTGAAGCAGAAAACGATGAAATTGGAGTATTGTCATATACTGAACAAGTGACATATATTTTCACCAAAGTACTACCAACTGATGCATTTAGACGATTAAGATTGATGCTCAAAATGAAGTCAGTTTTGGTTTGAAGGGAAGCGTTGAAAGTTACAAATCAAACCAACAGCTGTAGCTGTTTGCAACCTTTGAGATTCTGTAACAGATGACCTTTTAGTTTCTCAAAAGGTCACATTAAAGAATCTATAATAGCCATCTATAACACCCATTGTAATGGTGGCTTATGGGATAATGAAGAGCCTTGTAACAGATGACCTTTGGGTAAATGGAAATGCTTATAATAGCAAAAGGAGTTATGTATCTAAGAGTCTATATAAGGGTGTGTATGCAGTCATTTGAGTATCACTTGATCTATAATATACTGAATAAATTTTAGGGGTATAAATTTTTTTCTCAAAAATTAAGATAAAATCTGGTCATTGAGTGGATCATATAAAACTTGACCATAAATATAGATCAATTTGTTTTACAAAATACCGATCCGAACCATGGATCATACATCTATGTTATATAAAACGTATACCTATAGTCAGATCGTCAGCTCAAATGCTATTAATGGTCCGATCAATGGACGGATGACTTAAATCCTCCAAATTGACTATCTTAAAAAATTGTCCATCCCATGTGTGTTGATCATCTTGTAAATCATATTATAACCTTCAGAATGGTATAAGTATGATAATTTTTCCTGAGTAGAACTTGAGATATGAGGCTGGATATGTGGATGACCATGATTTATCGAAGATATTAACCAATTTAGTAATTTGATTTGTGTAAAACTGCTTTTATATGATTCATCTTAAGTAGACCCATTATGCTATCTGATTTGATCATATCATATATATACTTAGATCTTGCTAATTATGCACATGTGTATATTGCATCATCATGACCATTCATCATCTCATCTATCATACATAGTTGAACATTGCTACTATTTTTCCATGTACATGTACATTATGGGCTATGATTCTATACGGTTAAAATTTAATATTTCATAATCACGTGTAACATACAAGGTTGGCACACACACAAATATGTATACACTCCCACCCATGAAATTGAGAGAGTACCTTTGATAGGTGTGCCCTCGCGGATATGAACGGTGATACATTATATTTCGTTATCCTAGTGTCTTTTGAGAGTGAAACGGATTTTAATAGAATGTGTTCACTTTCAAGGAGGGGATGAATATTTTAGATGATGATGACCACCTTTGTGGGACCCACTTTGAGATTGACACATGTACATAATTTGAGCTACACTTTTAAATAAGATTTTCTCTTAAATTCCTCTCTCGTAACCTTTTTCTCAAATCTCTATTTTCATAACTTTTTTTAATACCACACACATTATATAAAATAAAGCCTTTAAAAAGAGGTGTGCATCACTCCTTACTGTCATTGCACACATACGCACAAAGTGAGAAAGAGGTCATAATAAGTGAGCCCCGTTTCAACCCTACTTGATCTGAGCCGCTCATGCTTATTAAAAGTGTGTGTTAGGGGTATTTTTTCAATTTGATCTGCATCTAATGGTTTAGAATATATTAAAATCCCTTTTTATTTAAAGACACGCCAATTTATATTATATTATGGAAGAATATAGATTTTGTTATTTATATGTTGGAATTCTCATCATTTGTTAAGATCCACCATGACCAAATGATAGATTTTGCATAACCAAATATTGTATTATCTAGAGCATTACTTGATCATGATCGATCACTTGGTAAGGATCTAGATCAACCGTGTAGATCATACTTCGATCAAGTGTAGTGGGCCCCACATTGAAGGAATGATCAATAAGCACACTTTAAAAAAATAGATCCGTTCTAATGCACGTGATCCAGCCTCTGAGGCGGATCACACATCATTACTTGTGCCATTAGATAGTGGCCCACCACGAGATCAAGATGTGTGAATGATAAATGATGAGAAATCTTAAATTTAGATTTAATGTTATACTTGAATGAGATGCATGATGATCATCTCATATGTTGGACCTTACAGTGAGTGGTCACGACCACTCAAGGTGGGCCCCACTATATGATCTTGATCTATTTAATTAGATTGAGAACGAGATATGAAATCCATGTCAAAGGAAGAATTAATGTATAATTTAATCCAATCATACAATTTGGTAGGGCCCCATATATTAGAAATTTGATCTTAAGTGGGCTCCACCTTAAGATCTTGTCATTAGAAATATAATAAGAGAGCTAACCATAGAATGAGTTCCAATAGCATTTTAGATGCAACATCCATCATTGACAAGGTAATATAGCAACGGGCCCCACCAACATTAAAGGCATCCTTAAGTGGGCCCCAATGCATTTATTCGAATGAACGATGGATCTTATCCAGCGCAGTGTAGATCTTTATTAAAAAAATCTTATAAATCTTTATCTTCGTTTGTTAATCAAGATCCTTAGTCTAATCTTATATCTAAACCACTAAAGTTTAATAAAAGATAAAAATGATTATATGGATTGTTAAATCAATGATCAGGTTCAATCCAACCGTTGATCAATGATCTAATAAACCAATTAAGGAATTGAATTTGGGGATAATAAGATCCACCCGACCCAGATCAAGATCAGATCATCTGATCAAGGATCAACCAAGGTCGTTGGACCAAAATTATGAAAATAAGGAAATGAACGGTCGGATCGGATGAATCTTAACACCTAATTGTTATAAAGGTTGATCTTGATCTTAAACCCACTTGAATCATGATCTAAACCCATGATCCTTAAGATATGAGTAAGATTAGACTAGTAAATGGACCCGATTATTTACTTAAGGTTGCAAGTGGGCTATCTTGAAATCAATGTGATTTAATGTTGACATTGATCATCAGATCATGAATTAGTTCTATCCAAACTATAGAAAATGTGTCTAAACCATTGGATTAATAATTCAACTAGTCATAACCATCTATCAAAGGGCAAATTGATCAAAATGAAAGATTAAGTATATAGGAACCTAGATCCAACCAACCATATCCTAAATGAACGGTTCTAATTAAAGTTTAACGGTCGGATTGAAAGGATCTCAGGCCTATATGAAAATAAAGCCAAAATGAATAGTTAAGATTGGTAGATCATGAACTAAATGTGAAATATGACTAAACCAAATGTATGGATCGTTAGCTTGATGATCTAATTGTCTAATCAACGGTCATAATTGTGTGTTAACGGATAATAATTGATTATATCATGAGATTAAGTATGAAAGTAACCCTATTCGCATAACATTTAAAAGGGAACACAACAAGAACGAAAATTGAGAACCTGTCAACTAATCACAGAGGATTGTATCCAAGGAGTTCAAGCAGAATAAAACTTTTGGATAAGTAACACTACACCAGGATGGTATTTCCATCATGCATTCATTATGTATTCATGAATCTTATGATATAAACTGCTTATTTGATATATGCCATTATTTGAAATGTGATGTTGAAATTGAACACCAGACAACTTGGGATAAAAATCTCTAAAATTCTCGAGCAGAGTTCCCAACTGAAACCTGAGTTGGTATCAATAGAGCCTCCTCCTAAGGTTGCGGCATAGGGCCGGAGAAGGAGTATATTCAGCTCTAGAATAAACTACTCATCGTTGAATGGGTGTTGGCAGGTCGGAAGCTATGCACAGCCATGACCTTGGTGATTCCTAAGTATGGATTTGTTTACGTGATAGATGACATATTTTATTGTTATTCTGGTAAACATGATATGTATTGAATCATGCAAATTATTATTACTTACTGGGCTTCTAGCTCACGGTGTTGTATATGGAAACCATCCAGGAAAGGATATAGTGTAGGCGTTTCTATAAAGATGACTTCAACAGAATAACTGATAGAGGAGCCAGAAGAAAAATAAGAGAATTTAATATTTATCCTTAAGAAGTTATTTATGTTTTGAGTGATATAGTTAGGACATAGGCCTCAAGGCCATTTGATACTTTGAGACAATTAATAATTAGTTATATGCTATGACGATGATTAAACTTTTTATTTTAGTAGGTGGATGTATTACAGTTTAATTTTTGGCACAATATGATAGCTAATACCTCGAACTCAATATCCGAATTGAGGAAATTCGGATATCCAAAGTTGGGGTGTTACATGATCAGAACTCTAACAATAAGAAAATCTCAGTTTCTTTATTTCTTATATGGTTATTTAGTTTTTCTTCCAAGGCTTTGTAAAGCCAACACTATAGTAGTATGTGAAATCTTCTCAAAATGAAATGAAAAAATAAAATAAAACATTTTGCCTATTATCCAATACAAATTGGGTGGCAAATTGGAAATTACAAACACATAATATGACAATTTTGAAGAAGAATAATTAAATAGAATTTAGAATTAAAAAAGAAAAAGAAAAAAAAAAAACTAGATGTTGCAGACTTGCCAAACTCCCCTGCTCGGGTGGGAGAAAACCAAAGTAAAAGTTGTATATCCCTAAAAATTAATTAATTAATTACATTTTTCTATTTATCAACGGCTAAAATTTGTTGTTATGGTCTAGCCCACCTAATGAGTGGATAGGACTGATTTTGGTGCAGGGAGCCAACCTGTTGGAAGGGTTGGATGTGGTATGAACATGATAGGTTGGAAATAAGTTATTGGGTGGACAATAACTAATAATCCATGATGAATTAGATCTCACCGACTTCAGGGGTCCATAATTAAGACGGTCCGCAGCTGGAGGCATTTGTTGGACTTTTATTTATAACCGTCCATTCCCATCCTCAAAAGTCCTCGAAATCGGTGGTTGAGATCATACGGACTGCTTCATCACAGAAGATGTAAAGCTTTATAAAATAACTGATAGCACCGGATACAAACCACTGTAATAGTTAACCGCCACTTCGAAAGTGATGATATATGGCTCATTCACATACCATCTGTCACTAAGTGCAGCAATCCAGACTATCCAAATTGTGGAGAAGCTGTGGATGGAGCATATATCTAAAATAAGCTGATAAAGTAATCCTAACCATCCTATTGATGGATACCGGATGAACGGTTAAATGTAAATTAATTAGCGAGTGTTCCAAATTCGAAGGGAAAAATCAGATGACTCCTATCAATAAATAACACAAACGTCGGATGTTTGGCTGTGGGAGAAATTTCGAGACTTACAATGAGCTCATGGATGTCAAACCCCGGATAGATGCGGGCAAGGGACCCGTTATGTAATTTTGTGACAAGTCCCTGCAATATATGGAAAACAATTAATAATCGTGTGACACTTGTGCAAGCCCAAAGCCGTTCATGATCTTGTTGGGCCCGCTGTGTTGATTTCCTTGATAAGCTACACATGTCTATTGAATTTTGTTGCTATTGGTCAATTTCCCTGGCTATCCTATTCTTTTTTACATGTATGGCCCACCCCATGAGCAGCTCCGATTGATTGAGCTTGGGATTCAGGAGGGCAATGGTTGGTAAGTTTAGCCCGGGTTTGTATGTAATAGACTGAGCCCAGCGTAGGGTGATCAGGCATGGCCCGAACAGTGCAAAATCCAGGCGGAAGCCAACCCAAGGCCTGGCTCATTGGCAGCCCTAGCACGACCCCACTAGATATTAAGAACAATGACTTGACACCTCCCCAGCCCAATTACTAACCAGGTCCGATCTTTAAAGGAACTTCCTGAGTTCTGACTCACTTGCACTCTGGCCATGGACAGATGAATCAGATGAGTGAAATGCAGACTTATATGAGTTTATGTGGACTCAGTCCAACCCATCCAGTTCGACAGCATGAGTCACCCCCAACTGGGGCGAGTCATGCTGATTCACTCCCAACTCAGGTGAGTCACGATTCGACTCAAGAGCAGACAAGTCGGAATGGTAGTCCGGCCCATTAGTGATTTTATACCCTAGAATGTGGACATATATATGGCATGCATTAACTGAAACTAGACAGTCCAAAACATTAGAATCACTGTTTTCTATGGAACATAATGGAAAATGAGGTCTGCTAAGTGCAACTGCTAAGCTACTCATATGGTAGATCGCACTTGCAGTTACAAAAATGACCAGTTGTCCACATTTGATGTACATGTGTGGCCCCACTAGATGACCGATCGTTGACATAGCGGGAATCCCTATCCACATTTAGAGCGGGATGTGGCAGGCAACCTACTTTCAGTGTGGACAGAATTCTATTCCACCCCCAGTGAATAGTAGGAGACCTTGTCATGCAATCCCATGCATACAAAAATGAGAAGAAAAGGGAGTTTAGAACTCGTAAGTATAGCTTACAATTCGGTAAGATTCAAACTTCCAATGAAATCAGGTATCTTCCCTGTCAACAAGTTATCAGATGCCGACCTGAAATACAATCAGATATTCCACCATAAATATTAATAAATTAAGGGATCGGAAATTATAGACATGGCCGCATTCGAATAATCAAAATTGAACCGTTTGAAATCATGGGGCTCACAGTGGATGGGTCATAACCAAAAATCAGACCGATCCAACAATCCTAACTCTGGATAATGGGCATTAGTCCGTTGAGTTCAGATCATTGCATATATATATATATATATATATATATATATATATATATATATATATTCATTTTAATGCCCATTGAATGTGGACCATACAATTGTGCCACTGGTCGTTTAAAAGGAATCTAGGGTGGAGCCTACGATTTCGATGGTTTCCACGCGTCACAAAAACTCAAGCTCTTACAAGATCTCCAATTTTTTCAAGTTAGCAAATGTTGAAGGAATCTCGCCACTTATCTCGTTTACATCCATGCGTCTGTGAAAGGCAAGCATAGATCATGAATCCAATTGTAATTCGTATGTAATTAACAGCTAGAGTAATGTGCACACCATCTAAGCATACGGAAAGTGTCTGTCCAATGAGTTACATTTGTCAAACGGCCAAAGCAGTTAACATGGATGAAAGGGTGCCTTGAACAACCATACCATTGTAAACAAAGGATCCAACAATGAAATTTTACACATTCTACCAATAACTTTCTTTTAGTAAAATAACTTTCTTTTCTTAACTTCTCATTTTTACTCGTCTTTCCCACCGCATTTTGCAATTTTCCATTCTGTTATTCCATCCTTGCAGAAAAAGATCAGAAGCTTGCTTTGAATATTCCTGGTGACTCGTTGCCCGAGTTGTTTGGGGCCAATGATTTAACAATGCTAGTTGAAGATTGAAGAGAGATTCTAGGCTTCGTTATGCTCTTTGAGGATGAATTGTCTATAACCCAGACACAGAATTAGGCTTCATCTTTAGTGAGGGCAAATACCGTATTAAGAAAAGGAAGTTCATAAAGTGGCTTTCCTTACACAAAACCAAATAAAAATAAAGATTATTCATTTTTTTTTTTTTTTTACAAAAACTAGAGACCACGCTATTCCTACAGTGGCACGTGAAATCTTCTCAAAAAGAAAATGAAAAAATAAAATAAAACCTTCTACGTATCATCCAATACAAATTGGGTGGCAAATTGGAAATTACAAACACATAATATGGCAATTTTGAAGAAGAATAATTAAATATAATTTAGAAATTAAAAAAAAAAAAAAAAACTTATAATTGTTGCAGACTTGCCAAATTCCCCTACTCAGGTGGGAGAAAACCAAAGTAAATGTTGTCACTTATATCCCTGGAAATAATTAATTAATTACATTTTGCTATTTATCAATGGCTAAAAATTGTTGTTATGGTCTAGCCCACCTAATGAGTGGATGGGACTGATTTTGGTGCAGGGAACCAACCTATTCGAAGGGTTGGATGTGGTATGAACATGATAGGTTGGAAATAAGTTATTGAGTGGACAATAACTAATAATCTGACTGGATGAATGGGAAACCTTCTTAAAATGAAAAGAAGAAAATAAAAGTTCTGCATAATATCACTATAAGTTGGGTAGAAAATTCGCAATTCCAAACATATTATATGGCATTTATGAAAAAGAATAATTAAATAGAATAAATTAAAAAGAAAAAAGAAAAGGCCAGAACTTAACAGTACTTGCAGAACAGATACTGTTATTCTATCCTTGCAAAAACAGATAACAAGCTTTGAATTTCTAGTAACTCATTGCCGGAATTGATGAAGGTCAATGATCTAGCAATGCTTGTTGAAGATCGGAGAGATTGGGCTTCTTGAGGGCCAATCATCTAGCAATGCTTGTTGAAATGAGGCAAATACCATCTTAAGGAAAGCAAAGTGGATTTTTGTTTGGTAGTAGCAAATGTTTAATCTGACACAAACATAATCAACTATTTACCAACCACTTGTTTGCACAGAATCTAATAAAACAAAGATTATTTATCTTGTTTGTATAAACACTATGAAAAAAATTGTCCTTGTAATGGTACATGGCAGAATGGTCTCTTGTAGTAATTAGTGACACGTGTCACACATACCAATATGCCAAAAGTACCACCATACATCTTTGGCCACTACAAATGTGTCACATAAACATCTATGCCCTTCATGTGCCACATTTGTTACATGTGCTTGCTGGGTTACATATGCAATGGTCAAGCAACCCACATGTTATAGGGCACATTTTTAAGAACTCCACATATATCATCTATGCCACTATACATTTTAAAGCACCACAAATGTACTACACATGCCAAAATTCTAGCATACATATGTACCACTTGTGCCAAGTAATCATGCTTATTCCAAGGTGCCTAACAAACAACATGAAAATAATTGTTCCATAGTAGCAACACTGCTAGACCATTAATAACACTGGGACAAGCCAAACAAGCTATCCAAAGCTACCATTTTACTGCAACCCTATACTGCTGCAGAACAATTTTGTTCAGATTAGTAAATCATATAGCATTCAGGTTCAGCTGCATCAAGGCTTCGTGACTCTTCTTTTTGCGAGGAAAGGTTAAAAAGAAAAAGTCCAGCTGTTGCACAATAATTTACAGTCCAATTAGCAGGTAAATTCCAACTTTTGATATGCATGTGACATCCATCCCCATCCTATAAATTGGCTCAATTATTGAGATTACCTTATGCAAAGATCACCACTTGCTCTCATCCAGTGGACCACACTTGTATTTTGTTACCTATCAATGGTAAATATTGTTGTTATGGTGTGGCCCAGCTAATTTGTGGATGGGGCTGATTTTTTTACCAGGCTATTCTCATGGTGGAGCCAACCTACATGAAGGGTTAGATGTCACAAGAACATGACTGGTTGGAATTAATTCACTGGTGGACAGTAACTTATGTTTCAACGACTTCGACTTGAAAGCTTCTCAGAAAGAGCTAAAAGAAATGAAATGAAAAATAAAATTACTAAAAGAAAAGAAATGAAAAAAGAACATCACATATTAATCACCGCCAATATTGAAATTCCAAATGCACAATCTGATATTTCTGAAGAAGAATTATTAAATATAATCATAATAATAATAATAAAAGTACTTACAGTTTTTCCAGATTTGTCAAATTCCCCAGCTCAGGTGGGAGCGAACCAGAGAAGTTATTTGAGCCTATATTCCTGAAAATAATAAAATAAAATAAATTAATTATTTCGCAGCCAAAAGTACCTTGTTTTTTTGCCTGAAATCACTGCAATAACCTTCATCAATTTTCTGTTATTTGAGAACTGAACACGCAAATGGAAGCATGCTAACTTGTGGTGCAGCCAAACCTTTCCTGCTAATGTCAGGTCCTATGATGAAGTCATGAAGGGGGAAGCGGACTAGCTGGTGCACCGCACACCAGCAAGCTCTCTGCTGTATTGACGTCACCAATTTCTGTGGGCCCCACCATGAGGTTCTTGGTATATCCAAACCGTCCTTCCATTTTGCAACATAGTTATAAGGGATTAACCCAAAAATAAGACAGATCCATTGATCAAGTGGAACACATTGCAGAATGCAGTGGGAGATTGAACATCTACCATTGAAACCTTCTTGGTGGTCACAGAAGTTTTGGATCAATCTGATATTTTTTTTTACCCTTAATCCATGTCTTTGTGACCTTATGAACAGTTTGGATGGAAAATAAACATCATGGTGGGTCCTAAGAATGTTTTAACCGTGAGAACCATTGTCCCCACTGGCTTTTGTGGTGTGGTCCAATTGAGATTTAGATATATCTTATTTTTTGGATAATAACCTAAAATGATCTCCTAAAGTGAATGGACAGTGTAGATATGTTAAATATATCATTGTAAGGCCCACATAATCGTGATTTTCTTTGAACAGCGGAGCTCAACGACTGACGCAGTTGTCCGCCGGCGACTCTTACTCACACCAGTAAATTGGCTGCTGTAGCGTACACCAGCCATCCCACTTCCGATGAAGGGGAGCAGATAAGGTACGGTCTTGGCCCACCCAAGACCATGCGGACCTTACCATGGGGATCACCTTGATGTATGTATTCTATATCCATACAGTCCATTCATTTTGCCAGATCATTTTATGGCACCAGCCTAAAATTGAAGCAGATGCAATTCTCAGGTTGACCATACATAGGAAACTGCGGTGATTGACCAATAACGGGTCACATAGGTTGGATCAAGATGATATTTGTTTCGTTTCCCTTCATCCAGGTTTATGTGACCTTATCAACAGGTTGGATGAAAAATAAACATTACAAAAACAGTACCGTGGGCCCTAGAAAGGTCTTAATGGTAGGGCATTCAATCACCACTATTTCCTATAGTATGGCCCACTTGAGATTTGGATCTTCTTTATTTTTGGACTCATGCCCTAAAATGATCATATGGTAAAACGAATGGGAATTATGGATATAGAATACATACATCAAGGTTGGGTCCCATGGTAAGGGCCGCACCATCTTGGGTGAGGCTAAGACCGCGCCTAATCTAATGTAGGCGAAACGTGGTGAGATCGAACACCGTCTCTCCCATAGGATAACTATTCTGAATCCACGAAGCTATCGGGACTCCTTAACCGATCTTCCTTGAATCCACAAGACCTCTTCGAATCCACGAAGAAAAAGAGAAAATCAATATTTTTCTAATAAATGAGGAATAATATTCAATAATCAGTTAAAAACAATTTTAAATAACCTTAAATAGAAGAAAATAACCTTAAGAAATCCTAGAAACGTAATCAAAGAGTTCTAATTAAAATTGGAAATAAATTTGTAAAATCGGTGCAAATTTGCGCATCTACTCACACATGGTCAGGCGCCCTCTGAACTAAAAAACAGTCCAACGAGTAATCTAAAAAATTTGACGAATTTCGAGCACCCGATGAAACGTGGTTAGGCGCCTAACGTTGCTGACGGCTCAAAAGCATCGGGAAACCGTTGGGAATCTTGGAGTTCATGCGCCCAGTGACGTGCGGTTGGTTGCCTGACGTTGCCGACAAGTCAAAATCGTCAGGAAAACCGTCGAGAAATTTGATTACGATAGCCTGAATCCATCGAAAACTGTCAGAAATCCATTCTTTTGTAACTTTTTCCTAGATTTTTTTCAGCCCTTTTTCCTTTAAGAATGTCGTCATTCCTCATCCTCGGTCCAGGGGTTCTCTCCCTACATCAACCTCCCCCACTTGAAGAAAACTCGTCCTCGAGTTTCGTTTCAAGTTAGGGACACGATTCACTTTCAACTTTAGAGGCCGACGTTTTCTTTTCTTTCTCAACTTCTGCTCCACCTCGTACAAGAGATACAGCTCTTCAACCATGTCGGTTTACTCGAGAGCATCTTCCTTATCATATTTCAATTCTTCGAACACATTGTTAATAGTGTCCTGCAGCATTTTGATATTTGATGTTCCATCTATAGCTTTATCAATCCTTGGAATCTGGATCTCTTCAACAATACTCGGGCTAATAATGCCTTGAATCTGCTCTTTGGATCACTGCAAAACTGGATCAACAACTTCGGGGATGTTCATAGACACCTCCTCATTGTCCTTCACATCCGAGATATTGATCTCACCTTCCTTCTCAGGATTTTGAGTAATCTCAGGGACAATGGTGGCCTGAATTTTAGAGACCTCCTTTGAACTTGCATTAAATCCTCCCAGATCCGGTACATCATCTTTCGATTCCTTAATGAAAGCTTGTATGGTTACGGGAGACCGTTCCCCCACTTTAAAAGTTTTAGGTAGGTTTTTCGTGTCCATAGGGGCCACTCGCATGCCACCATAGAACCCAACATCCGGTGGTAACTCCAGCTCAAAATAACATGATTCTTACTATAGAGTGTGGAATTGTTGGGATATTACTCGAAAATCATTGGTGTATTTGAATCATGATTGTAGTTGTTGTTTCATCCGCGGTCATGAACGCATTGGCTCTTTCATCTCTCGCATTCGCTGATTTTGGAGTTGCTCCCACCAAGCCAAAGGGCACCCCTTCAACTTTAAGGCTACATATTAAACCTTCTTCTACTCAGGCATCTGCATGAGTTCGAAGATGCGTTCAACTTCATATAGCCAGTCCTCGACACGACTCGGGCCATTGAAGTGAGGAATATCAACCTCTGTGTAGACTCGACCCATTCAATCTACCATATCTATACCATAAACAATCATGCTTTTGTGATATTCTGCTTTGCGGTCGAATCTAGCCTGTAGCTCTTGCATAGCTTAACGATTCTTATGCTGGAGTGTGTCAAACGTCTCCTCGAAAGTCGTCACTTTGAGAAGATAGATCCCTGGATCACTGTCCAAAGGATTTTGTCGTATCCTTCACGCATAGATACCAATCTGAGGTTCTTCCTCGCTCTGATACTAATTAATGCGGGGTGAAACATGGTGAGATCGAGCACCGTCTAACTCACGGGATAACTACTCTGAATCCATGGAGCTATTGGAACTCCTCAACCAATCTTTCTCGAATCCACAAGGGGATATCTCAAATCCACGAGACATTTTCTTCGAATCTACGAAGAACAAGAGAAAATCGAAGTTTTTCTAATAAAAGAGGAATAATATTCAATAATAAATTAAAAAGAGTTTAAACAACATTAAATAGAAGAAAATAACCCTAAGAAATCCTAGAAATATAATCGAAGAATTCTTGTTAAAATAGTAAACAACAGAAGTTTAGTCTGTACACCATGATATGCGTACCACTTGCTTACACAAAACCAAATAAAAATACAGATTATTCATTTTATTTTTTATTTTTACAAAAACTAGAGACCACCTTATTCATACAGTGGTAGGTGAAATTGTCTCAAAAAGAAATTGAAAAAATAAAATAAAACCTTCTGTGTATTATCCATTACAAATTGGGTGGCAAATTGGAAATTACAAACACTTAATATTTCAATTTTGAAGAAGAATAATTAAATAGAATTTAGAAATGAAAAAAAAAAAACCTTATAGTGTTGCAGACTTGCCAATTTCCCCTCACTACAAGAAAACGGTGTTTTACCGACGAAAGTATTACCGACGAAATTATTTTCGTCGGTAAAAAGCCATTTCCCCGACGAAATAAAGTAATCGTCGGTAAAATACATTCCAGTACACACTTTTACCGACGAAATCATGATTTCGTCGGTAAAAAGTTTATTACCGACGAAACTACCCGTCGCTAAAAAATAATTTGGCTTTTACCGACGAATATTTTCGTCGGTAAAAGTCTTTTTTTGGCGACGATTATTGTCTGTCGGTAATAATGTGTGGTATCTGCGTAAGTTAAGGAAGAGGACTTTTACCGACGAAAGTTTTCGTCGGCAAAAGTCACTTTTCCCGACGATTATTGCCTGTCGGTAATAATATTTGATTCCCGCCCAAGTGAAAAAGATGACTTTTACCGACGAAAAATCTGTTTTTACCAACGAAAATTTTCGTCGGTAAAAGTCTTTTATTTCACTTACCCGATCGGGCCTCCCTCATTTCTCTCCATCTCTCTCACTCTCGCTCTGTCTCTCTCCTCTCTCTCTCTTGCGCGCGCGCTGCCGGCCCACCCATCTCGGCTCTCCCTCATCTCCGACCGCCGGCCGTCAACGTCACCGGCGGCCCACCGCCTCAGCCGACCAGTGTCGCCGGTCGCCACTCGCCTCCACCGACCTCCGTACGCCGCCGCCTCCTCCGATAACCCTCTCCCCCTTTCTTCTTGCTCCATTTCCCCTCTCTCCCTCTCTCCTCGTTGTTGATTGTGGGGCCCACTCCCAAAATCCAATGCATGTGGGTCCCACCATCGCTGTCCAATGCATGTTGGTGGGTCCCACCGTCGCTTTCTATCGTCCATTGCATGTGGGTCCCACCGTCGCTTTCCATAGTCCATTGCATGTGGGGTCCACCTTAGCTGTCTACAATTTGGTGGGGCCCACTGATTTATTAAATCCCTAATTAGGGATTTCGAAATTAAAATCCCCTAATTAGGGATTTCAATATTAAAATCCCTAATTAGGGATTTAAAAATTTTAAATCCAAAATTTTGTTTTACAAATTAAAAAAAAAATGAAATACGTAATTGTGGGGCCCACCGTTGCTGTCCACTGGCTGTGGGGCCTGGCTGTGGGGCCCACGTCGCTGTCCACTGCCTGTGGGGCCCACCGTCGCTGTCCACTGACTGTGGGGCCCCCGAAGATGGGAACCGCTGGTGCCCAAAAATGAAGCATATCAAAATCTAAAGTGGACCACAGCACAAGTGTGAATTGAATGTCTATCATTGAAAAATTCTTAGAGGACACAGAAGTTTTGGATCAAGCTGATATTTGTGTTTTCCCTTCATCCATATCCATGTGATCTTATGAACAGGTTGGATGACAAATAATGATCACTGTAGGTCCTGGGAATGGTGGAAATCATTATTCCCACGGTTTCCCATGGCATGGTCCACTTGAGATTTGGATATGCTTAAATTTTGGGCTCAACCACTAAAATGAGCTGAAAAAACATAAGGACAGAATAGATAAATCACATACATTCTAGGTGGGCCCAACTGAATTTACTCTACATGATAAGAGCGTACAGAGAGTTACTCCGCACGCAATCCGATTCCCGTGGTGGGCCCCATATATACTTATTTGTTCAGAAAATAGCAGTCATTAGGTATTTGATTAGACTTGATTCATGGTGTTGATGATTCTGTCATTTTCATGTGCTTGTGTATCTGGAATTGATGGAGCAAACCCGGATGTGCGTCGGAGCTACCCGTGGTTGATTTATGTGGATGTATGTTGTGGATGTATTTGGCTTATTATTAATAGTTATTTTTTGTCCACAAATGGTAGTATAATAGAATCAGTTAGCCCATTTGGAGATTTCTATATTGCCGAGCATAGATAAAGTGTGTTTTGGAGGTATAGAAATCTGCCAAATTGTCCTGTTGGACAGTCCAAGGTTGGATAGATTGGAATGTTATCGTTGTTTGTCATTTACATGCTCTGTCATTAGTTTCGTGCGGTAACTCTCCTATTCTCTCTGGATATGTTTCTTATGTTTAATTCCATTGTCAATTTAATCCACACAATGTGTGGATAGTTGACGTGGAAATTAAATGTAAGATAAATATATCTGGAGAGATAGGGGGAGATGCTGTCGAAATTTAGGCTTGGGCATTTAAATGGAAATAATGATAGCATTTCAATCTATCCATCCTTGGATGGGCGACTGATTTTATTATATTATCATTTAGTGGCAAATTAGATGACGAACATGATACTTGTGATTAAGAGTAGTTGATTGATGTTGATGTTGAGCAGGGGTCCCTGGAAGGTGGGAACCGCTGTTGTGACCATGCTGAAGCTGTCCTGTTCCTATGGACAATAATATGGGTGGCCTGGCCATTTGGACAGGCCCGTGTTTATGTATTAGCTCGAAATTAATGGAGCAGACCCGGATGTGCGTCGGATCTATCCGGGTGTTGAGCGGGGGTCCCTGGAAGGTGGGAACCGCTGTTGTGACCATGCTGAAGCTGTCCTGTTCCTATGGACAGCAATATGGGTGGCCTGGCTATTTGGACAGGCCCGTGTTTATGTACTAGCTCGAAATTAATGGAGCAGACCCGGATGTGCGTCGGAGCTATTCGGGTGTTGAGCGGGGGTCCCTGGAAGGTGGGAACCGCTGTTATGACCATGATGATGAAGATGTCCATTTCCTATGGACAGCAATATGGGTGGCCTGGCCATTTGGACAGGCCCATGTTTATGTATTAGCTCGAAATTAATGGAGCAGACCCGGATGTGCGTCGGAGCTATCCGGGTGTTGAGCGGGGGTCCCTGGAAGGTGGGAACCGCTGTTATGACCATGATGATGAAGCTGTCCATTTCCTATGGACAGCAATATGGGTGGCCTGGCCATTTGGACAGGCCCGTGTTTATGTATTAGCTCGAAATTAATGGAGCAGACCCAGATGTGCGTCGGAGCTATCCGGGTGTTGAGCGAGGGTCCCTGGAAGGTGGGAACCGCTGTTATGACCATGATGATGAAGCTGTCCATTTCCTATGGACAGCAATATGGGTGGCCTGGCCATTTGGACAGGCTCGTGTTTATGTATTAGCTCGAAATTAATGGAGCAGACCCGGATGTGCGTCGGAGCTATCCGGTTGTTGAGCGGGGGTCCCTGGAAGGTGGGAACCGCTGTTATGACCATGATGAAGCTGTCCATTTCCTATGGACATCAATATGGGTGGCCTGGCCATTTGGACAGGCCCGCTTTGTGTGGAGCAGACCCGAATGTGCGTCGAAGCTATCCTTTAGTTGCTTGAGTCTCCAAGACCTACACCCTAAACCCGAAACCATAAACATAAAACTAAAACCTATAGGCTATGGCTAAACCGAAACCTAAACTCAATTCATCTAACTCTAAACCTAGACCCTATAAGCTACGAAAATGCGACCCTAAACCCGATCCCGAACCCGCAAATCCAAACCTATGCCCTAAACCTAATCTCATGTCACCTAACCTAAACCTACACCTATTCCTAAATCCATTCACCTAACCTAAACCTAGACCCAAACACGAGAACCAAACCCGAAACCCGATCCCGAACCCGCAAATCCAAACCTATGCCCTAAACCTAATCCTAAACTCATGTCACCTAAACTAAACCTACACCTATTCCTAAATCCATTCACCTAACCTAAACTTTAACCCAAACACGAAAACCTAACCCGAAACCCGATCCCGAACCCGAAAATCTCAACCTATACCTAAGCCTAATCCTAAATTCAAATCACTTAAACTAAACCTACACCTATTCCTGAATCCATTCACCTAACATAAACCTAGACCCAAATATGAAAACCTAACCCGAAATCCAATCCCGAACCCGAAAATCTCATCCTATGCCTAAACCTAATCCTAAACTCAAATCACTTAAACAAAACCTACACCTATTCATAAATCCATTCACCTAACCTAAACTTTAACCCAAACACGAAAACCTAACCCGAAACCCAATCCCGAACCCGAAAATCTCAACCTATACCTAAGCCTAATCCTAAATTCAAATCACTTAAACTAAACCTACACCTATTCCTGAATCCATTCACCTAACATAAACCTAGACCCAAATATGAAAACCTAACCCGAAATCCAATCCCGAACCCGAAAATCTCATCCTATGCCTAAACATAATCCTAAACTCATGTCACCTAAACAAAACCTACACCTATTCTTAAATCCATTCACCTAACCTAAACTTTAACCCGAACACGAAAACCTAACCCGAAACCCGATCCCGAACCCGAAAATCTCAACCTATATCTAAGCCTAATCCTAAATTCAAATCACTTAAACTAAACCTACACCTATTCCTGAATCCATTCACCTAACATAAACCTAGACCCAAATATGAAAACCTAACTCGAAATCCAATCCCGAACCCGAAAATCTCATCCTATGCCTAAACCTAATCCTAAACTCATGTCACCTAAACAAAACCTACACCTATTCCTAAATCCATTCACCTAACCTAAACTTACACCTAAACACGAAAACCTAACCCGAAACCCGATCCCGAACCCGAAAATCTCAACCCATGCCTAAACCTAATCCTAAACTCAAATCATCTAAACTAAACCTACACCTATTCCTAAATCCATTCACCTAGCCTAAACTTAGACCCAAACTCGGCAACCTAACCCTAAACCCGATCTCGAACTCGAAAATCTCAACCTATGACTAAACCTAATCCTAAACTCATGTCACCTAAACAAAACCTACACCTATTCCTAAATCCATTCACCTAACCTAAACTTACACCTAAACACGAAAACCTAACCCGAAACCCGATCCCGAACCCGAAAATCTCAACCCATGCCTAAACCTAATCCTAAACTCAAATCATCTAAACTAAACCTACACCTATTCCTAAATCCATTCACCTAGCCTAAACTTAGACCCAAACTCGGCAACCTAACCCTAAACCCGATCTTGAACTCGAAAATCTCAACCTATGACTAAACCTAATCCTAAACTCATGTCACCTAAACAAAACCTGACTCTAATCTTTGCATTGTAGATATGGATAAGAGTTGGATGCAAGCTAAGAATCGGTTTGGCCCAGAGTATAAAGAAGGTGTTAAGGAGTTCATGGAATTTGCGAGAGATCGGGCAGATTCAGGTAATAGAATTAGGTGTCCATGCCGAAAATTCCACAAAAGGTGTTAAAGTACTTTCCATTGAAACCCAGATTACAAAGATTGTTTACGTCGAGCAAGACGGCTGAAGATATGAGGTGGCATAAGGAGAAACGCCTTCATGATGATAATACATTGAGGCATCCCGCTGACTCTGAAGCCTGGCAACATTTTGATAAGCAATATGACTGGTTTGTAGAGGATTCTCGCAATGTTCGGCTAGGTCTTGCAAGTGATGGTTTTAATCCATTTGGTAATATGAGTAGCTCGTACAGTATGTGGCCAGTGATACTTATGCCCTACAATTTACCTCCTTGGTTGTGTATGAAGGAATCATTTTTTATAATGTCGTTGCTTATTCCTGGACCCAAGTCACCGGGGAATGACATTGATGTGTATCTTCGACCGTTAGTAGATGAGTTAAACGAGTTGTGGAGTCAAGGTGTCTAGACGTATGACACTTTTGCAGAACAGACGTTTCGATTGCACGCAGCGGTCTTGTGGACAATAAATGACTTCCCTGCATATGAAAATTTGTATGGGTGGAGCACGAAGGGAAAGTTGGCTTGTCTTACATGTAGTACTGAGACTTATTCATTGTCATTAAAGTATGGTAAGAAAACGTGTTATATGGGCCATCGTCGCTTCCTTCCGAGGGATCATAGTTGGCGCAGGAAGACGGTAATCTTTGATGGCAAACAAGATCATAAGCCACCACCGAAAGAACTATCTGCAGAAGATGTGTTACAACAGCTGAGTAACATTGAAGAAGTTAGATTTGGTAAGGCACCGCACTTGAAGAAGAGAAAACGTACAGTATTGGAGTACAACTAGAGGAAGAAGAGCATTTTTTTAGTTGCCTTATTGGAGTCATCTGAAATTACGACACAACTTGGATGTCATGCATATTGAGAAGAATATATGTGACAATGTCTTTGGAACATTGATGAACATAGAGAAGAAAACAAAAGACAGTTTTAAGGCTCGATTGGATCTACAAGCAATGGGTTTAAGGAAAGAGTTGCACTTGCAACCACATGGAAATTCATATACTATTTCTTCATAGGTATGTGTTGCATAACTGTGAAGAAATAGAGTCGTACTTGGAGTAAGTCTTCGCACATAATTATTGTATATCTACAGACAGTTTTAATCTCAAAATTTCTTGCTTACAACGTACCAATTGTGTATAGCGAACACATCGAGGAGATGAAGTCCCAATACCCTACAAATTATGATCGAATGCATCAGGATTTGTTTCCAGAATGGTTTGCAAAACGTGTAAGATTAATTTACCTTCTATCTCACCACACTTACAATATTGTTGTATTGCACAATATTTACACGTAATTTTAAATGCCTAAACGTACATTTATATTCTGTACGTGATGATAGATGAAGATGTTGCGCGCTAGCAACTCTGCGGATGCGTCTGATGCGCTCTACTCACTGGCGTGTGGCCCTGATAGACGTGTATCTAGATATACAGGTTGTATTGTAAACGGGATTCGGTTCCACACTGAGGAGCGTGAGAAATATAGGACCACACAAAATAGTGGTGTGGTTGTGAAGGGAACACATGAGGATGTCGAAATTGATTTTTATGGCGTTTTGACGGATATTATTGAGCTGAGTTATTGTATGAGAAAGCGGGTGTACTTATTTAAATGCGATTGGTGGGACATTGGAAATAAAAAGTTGGGAATACAGACTGATAATTACTTCACGAGCGTAAATTTATCTCGGAAGTGGTTTAAAGATGACCCATTTATCATAGCCGGCCAAGCCGAACAAGTATTCTACCTCGCTGACACCAAGTTAGGCGGCTCTTGGCACGTGGTGCAGAAAATAAAGCCCAGGAACATATTTGACGTTCCCGAAGTAGACGTTGAAGATAACGATGAAGGGAGTAATAGAACGTCGTCAGTTGAACAAGCATACCAAGAAGACATGCCATCTTGGGATAGAGGGAATGATCCAAATGTTGATATTGATGTGGTGCAATTGAATAGAGATGATATGCCACCTGATCATGTTGATGCCTCAATCATAAATGACATTGTTAGAGATGATAACGCTTTCATCGATGACAACGTTGCAGACGATGAAGAGGAAATTCTGATCAGCGATAGTGATGGTGAAGAAGAAAGAGTCCTAAGCGATAATGATTCAGACGACGATTATTAAATGTATACAAGATTTACATGTAATTTTTCAATTCGATTAATTTGATTATTACATGTATATATGTTTTACAAGTCATGATTTTTTTCCTGAATTGACTTGTTGATAATCTACATTTACAGTTAAGTCACTTTCTGATCATGTCCTCCACAAACTGGAGCGTAGCGGAAGCACGCAGCGTACTTCATCAGCTGTTGCGGATGGACTTTCCGGCCCTATATTCTTCTGGTAGGGCCAGAGAGATACCCGGTCTGGTCGAGAAATATAGGGAGGAAGACGATGACTCAGATGAAAGATTATACAATCTCAAAGAAATTCCGGACCTGATTGAGGAATATAACCGCGGAAAACTTCGTATGGAAGATGCGACATTATCACTTGCACATCTGAATGGAGTCCCGAGAGATCAGATTTCTCCTATTGTGACTAGCATGTTGGCTGTAACAATGTCGAGTGCTTCATACAGCTTGACATATACATCTGCAGCGTACGATAACTTACGCAGGGAGTATTTCAGATAGTTGATCCGAAGTTGATTTGTATTACAATGAGATATATGTATTTAATATAGAATGACAATGTGTAATGGATTTTTCAACTTTTATATTCTGTTTACGGTTTTATTATATTCTGTTTACGGTTTTATTATATTCTGCTTGCATTATAGTGTAATGGTCTAATCATATTTTTATCATTTCTCTAAGCATAAGCACAAATTTACTCTGCAATGATGTTCATAAACTTGCATTGACATTGTTTAAATTTATAAGTTTGTAATTCAGATATATTCAGTCATGGCACCAGATGGGAGATCAGGTCGTTCGCGCACTGGATCTACCCCTTCCACCCGTGATGCGACGCAGACAGCATCGACGTCGCACAGTGCATCACAGTCATCTGATCCTTCGGTTCAGCATACACCGGGCACTGCATGTAAGTCTAAACATTTATTTAGTGATTTCTGTTTATATTGTTACTTACATATATCTTTTCGCAGCAGCATCTTCTACCAGCCGACGAGGACGTGGACCCACGCGTGGGTTAGTTTTAGAGCGACTTACGCGTGAGGGTAGGGTGGCGGTAGAGTTCCCACAGGACTGCCTTAGACCTGTTGGGGACAATGCCAGATTGTTTACGTCTGAGGTCGGTGTCCTATGCCGATCTCTGATCCCCGCCACCACCCCCCGTTGGACTGACGTGACAGATGATGTGCGACAGCTCATCCGTCAGCGCCTTCAGGTAAAGTTTAGTAAATTGAAATTTTCTTTTGTGAAAGTTCATTTACGGTTAAGTCCTATTGTTAATAAGTTTATTGCCTTAATTTATTATTTACGAAACTGCAGGATAAATTTGAATTCGATTTGAATGTTCCCTACATTTCTCATGCCGTCGACGACATGATTAGGGAGCGGTTCAAGGAGTACCGCGGAGAGTTGCACCAACAGTACAAGCGGTGCAGGACACACGATGAGGCCGTACTGTCCGCACCGCCACACGTTAGTACAGACGACTGGCGGATACTCTGCGAGAGATTTTCGTCGGAGGCTTTTCAGGTAATATTTACATGTACGATATCTTACGGTAACAATTAAATTCGCAATTAATTTCACAATTAATAGAAATGTATTTTGTATAATGTGTTCAGAAAAGGAGTAGAATAAATTCTGCGAACAGGGAAAAGTTACAAGTGAACCACGTAGCTGGTTCAAAGTCATTTGTACGACATCGTTAGAACATGGTAAGAAATTATTGATGATTATTAAGTTAATATATTATTTTGATTAGCATTTATTATAAGTCTTTTTTCCTTTCGATTGCGCAGCGGGATTCCGTCACCGGCCAGGAGCCTGGACCAGTAGACCTCTACAGAGGGACTCACTGTCGGTAGGCGACGGGATTTTGGGTTCATCCTAGAGCCAGTGAGCATTGGGTAAAAATCTTTACTTTGTAAAATTTAATTGTGTATTGATTGATAATAATGTCATTCATGTCATTTTTTATGAAATTTCATATCTTTTCATTACAGGCGGTGATGGACACCATACGCAGTCAGCCCACTCCCGATGGTAGTCAGCGGAGTGAGCCAGAAATCCTGAGCGAGGTGCTTGGCACCCGTTCTGGATATGTGCGTGGGCTTGGCCATCGTGCTAAGCTCATGGCACAAACTAGAGCTGGCTCCAGCCGATCCGTAGCTGGTGAGAGCGCTCAACGCCGAGCTGACATCGCAGAGAGAGAGGTTCAGCAGCTACGGGTCGTCGTCGATGGGATTCGGGAGCAGCTGGAGAGGCAGAGGGAGGAGGAGGAGAGGCGACGGGAGGAGCAGGAGAGGAGGATCGAGGAGTTGCGGCAGGAGCATGAGCGACGGATGCAGGAGATGTTTCAGGCTCTCGCTGCACGCCTTGGCGCCGATGCCCCGCCACCTCCGCCACCTCCGCCTTCATCTTCCTGATTATTTTTTTAATATACGACTTTTAACTTGTATGTATTTGTGTGTGGATGAATATTGTTTGTTTCTGGATGTGGAATGGATTATTTGTGTATGGATGATGTAGTTTTTGTTTATTTGTATGTTTGTGGATGTGAATAGGATTCAAAATGTATAGGTTTTTTTACAGGTGTATATCAGGAATTTTCCTGAATTTTGAAAACAAATGAAACCGAGACAGGGAAAACTTTTACCGACGAAATATTTCGTCGGTAAAACATTTTTAAATACTTTTACCGACGGAATAATTCGTCAGTAAAAGTTTCAACAAGTTTTTACCTACGAAATATTTCGTCGGTAAAACGATTTTACACACTTTTACCTACGAAATATTTCGTCGGTAAAAGTTTTAACATGTTTTTACCTACGAATTATTTCGTCGGTAAAAGTTTTTTCACCGACGTATCATTTTCATTCCCGACAAACATTCATTTGTTTTCCCGATGAATATTTTCGTCGGTAATGGTGTAATTATTACCTACGAAAAATTATTTCATCGGTAAAAACCTTTACCGACGACCTTTCTACGACGATGTTAGCCGTGAATTATTTCGTCGGGAAAAAGATTTCCCGACGAAATTTTACTGATTACCGACGAAATCATTCGTCGGTAAAAATGGAATTTCTTGTAGTGCCTGCTCAGGTGGGAGAAACCAAAGTAAATGTTATGACTTATATCCCTGAAAATAATTAATTAATTACATTTTGCTATTTATCAATGACTAAAAATTGTTGTTATGGTCTAGCCCACCTAATGAGTGGATGGGACTGATTTTGGTGCAGGGAACCAACCTATTCAAAGGTTGGATGTGGTATGAACATGATAGGTTGGAAATAAGTTATTGGGTGGACAATAACTAATAATCCAACTGGTTGAGCTAGAAACCTTCTTAAAATGAAAAGGAGAAAGATAATAGTTCTGCATAATAATCACTATCAAGTTGGGTAACAAATTCGCAACTCCAAACATATTATATGGCATTTATGAAAAAGAATAATTAAATAGAATAAATTAAAAGGAAAGGCCAGAACTTACAGTTCTTGCAGACCTGACAAATTCCCCAGCTCAGGTGGGAGCAAACCGTTGAAGCCATTGTTGCTTATACTCAAAAAAAATAATTAACTATGTTTTGTTATTTATCAGTGTTTAGAAATTGTTGTTACGGACTGGCACACCCAATGAGTAGATGGGAATGATTCTCATACAAGGCTATATACCCTCATGGTGGATCAAACCTCTTGAAAATGTTGGATGTCAATGAACCTGATGAGATGGAAACAATTCACTGGGTGTGAAGTTACGTATGGCCTAACTGGTTGGACTAAAACCCTCTCAAAAAGGAAAAGAACAAATTAATAATGGCGCATACTAATCACTGCAAAGTTGGTTGGGAAATTAGAAATATCCATGGTATTTCTAAAGAAGAATAATTAATTAAAAAAAACTTATAGGTGTTGCGAACTTGATAAATTCTCCACCTCAAGTAGGAGCGTACCATTGAAGTTATTGTAGCTTATATCCCTGAAAATAAATAATTAATTATATTTTGTTATTTATCAATGGTTAAAATTGTTGCCAGGTCCGGCCCACTTAATGAGTGGGATGGAATTATTTTCATGCATGGCTGTCCTCACGGTAGAGCCAACCTATTGGAAGGATTGGATGTCATATAGATATGATGGGTTAGAAACAATTCACTGGGTGGACAGTAACTTATGGTCAATTTCATTGGACTTCAAACCTTTTAGAAGGAAAAGAAGAAAATAAAAATGCCACATATTAGTCACTGCCAAGTTGGTTGGCAAATTCAAAGCTCCAAACACATTAAGCTAAACATTGTTATTACCCACATAATGAGTGGATCACGCTGATTTATTTTTGTACTAGGTGGGTGTGCGTGTGTGTGTGTGTGTGTGTGTGTGTGTGTGAGAGAGAGAGAGAGAGAGAGAGAGAGAGAGACGTATCAATCACTTCCAAATTCAAAGCTCCAAACACATCATGTGGCATTTGTGACGAAGAACTTTTGAATAGAATTTAAAAAAGAAAAAAAGAAAAAATCAGAACCTACAGTTGTTGCGGACTCACCAAATTCCTCAGCCTATGTGTGAGCCCACCAACTACCCTATTTAAGCTTATATCCTTAAAAATAAATAATTAATTATATTTTATTATTTATCAATGGCTAAATATTGTTGTTATGGTTTAGACCTCCTAATGAATGGATCCGGATTGCGTCCTGCCCCCGCGGACGCATTCCGTCCGGGCAGACCTGTGGAGGGGCCCACTGTGATGTATCCGTTTATCCACTCTGTTCATCCATTTTATAAGATCATGCTTGTAAGTGGGCCCAAAAACGAGGCATATCCAACTATCAACTGGGCCACACCAAATAATGAGCGGACCCTAGTGTCGTCATCACTAGGTTCCTATCACTATTTGGTGTGGCCCACTTGAGCGTCTGATCTTCCTACTTTTTAGTGTCATATCTTAAAATGATCTTATAAAATGGATGGACAAAGTGGATAAAAGGATACATCACGGTGGGCCCCTCCAAAGGTCTGCCTGGACAATAATGCGTCCAGGCGAGAGCAGGACGCAATCCGCGTCCCTAATGAATGGATGAGGCTGATTTTTTTTATAGGGTTATATTTGGCGGAGCCAACCTATTGGTAGGGCTGGATGTCGCGTCAACATGGTATATTAGAAGTAATTCATTGGTCAACACTTATAAATCAACTGGTTGCACTTGAAACCTTCTTAAAAGGGAAAGGAAAGCAAAATAAAATTGCTACATATTAATCACTACCAAATTGAGGTGGCAAATTCAGAATTCCAAACACATCATTTGGAAATTTTGAAGAAGAATAACGAAAAAAGAAAACAGAGCTTAAAGTTATTGGAGACTTTCTAAATTCCCCCGCTCAAGTTGGGGAAAACCAGAGAAGTTATTTGGCTTATAACCCTAAAAATTTATAATTAGTTATCTCTATAACTACGTGGAGTCACTACAAGAGCCTTCATCATTTTTTAATCATTTGAGAACTGAACATGCAGCTGGAAATAAGTTTACTTAAGGTGCAGTGGAACCATTCCGGCCAACATGCCACTTGTGTAGAACATACCTACCATTCTCATGTTAGGTCCCATGATGAAGTTCATTTAGCTCAAAAAATCAGGCGAGTCTGCTCATTAAAATGGCCATGCCTGGATGTTGAGTCTGACGGTTATCTATTGACACAGGAAAGGACGTGAAATAATAAGAAGAAGATAGCCGTATTCCTTAACTAGGTAAAACCTTGAATCCAAAAGGAAAAAATTCTTAAACACACAAGAAAATTTTTATAATTGTATTATTGAATAATCAATCTAGAATGCTTGATTACACCACTTATATGAAAGATTCAAACCTTAATAGAAGTCTTAATTCGACTAAAATAGATATTATCTGAAATAGTAAATTTTATAAAAGAAAATAGAAAGTCCTAAATTAACCTCACCAATATATTCTAGGCATAATTACAATTAATTTATAATAAAAAAAAGTTGTAAATCTAAAAGTCTAAAATAAAGGAGATGATAAAATTAAAATTGACTAAAAATAATATTTTTTCTTAAAATCATAATTTTTAACCAGGAGGGTGCATTACCTCTTGAAATGGACGTGACCCACTACCTGGGTCAATTGACCCCAGATGGACCGCTACATAACGATAAATAGGTTAGACAATACCAGAATCAAAAGTTATGACTGATTTCCAATCCAAACTTTGAGTGGAAATTTCTCCTTATCTGGAATGAATTTCTTCAATCAGGACAAGCATGGGGGCCAGTCAGGTCATGCCCCATGAAGGAATAGCCCTGAATCTAACGGACTATGTCTACTTTTGCTTAGAGTTCTTTCAATCCAGTTGTACCAAAAATAGGTTTGTGGCCCGTTCTACATCATCTACTCATTCCAGCAATGCAGTCTCCTATTGAGAGGTCTGACCTGATATGCCATGTGTCCTTATTTGGGGCCTACAATTTTGAATGGTTCGGACTCCCACTATGCGGCATCTTGCAAGAAAGAGGTGGCTTCACGACAAGATGTGCCCCACTACCTTAACGATTCAACCATTCATCTAGAAGTTTCCACAGTGATGTCCCAAGCAAGGATGAATGGTTATGAACTTCCAATCACTAATTGTTGTCTAATATATGGCAAAGATTCCACATACTATAACTTAATCATGTGAACTATTGAATGTTTACTTTTTTGGTTTAAAAAATAAATAAAATGAAAAGTATTTTGAATTTTCGTTTTCCCTTGAAAATGATTTGAAAAATAAAAAACCAAAAAAGGTGTTTTATTTAGTCTCACATTAGATAGAGATGGGGAAAAACTTTGGTTTAGAAGTTGGTGTTTTTTGGTTTACTTACTTGAAAGAAATGGAGAGAGAAATAATCAGGTTGGGTGTTCTAGTGCACGGGTGCGCACACTCGATCACGAGCACGGGCGAGGGTGAGGGCATGGGCAATGAGTCTACAGTGGCGATAATTGGAGCACTTCGCACTTTGCGCACGCGAACCATCTTGAGACGGTGCGAGTCGTGGTGTGAATGTAGGAAGGAATGACTGATTGTGACTGAGAGCCTTATATAAGGCTAAGTTTTCTGACTGTTGAAGATGTGACCTTTGGAAGATGTGACCTTTGAGCATGAAACGATCCTGCAACTATCATAACCATGTAGAAATTGTTGTAGTAAACAACAAACATGCAATGATTATGGCCATGCAGCCGGCAATAGACAGAAAACAATCATAAATGGCTAGTTTCCAATAGTTAGAAGCAACCATAAACGACTAGTTTCCAATAGTCAGAAAATGACCATATGAATTATGAGCCCAGTCATAACCCCCAGCGCCTCGTGACTATATAAGCAAAGCTAACTAGGTTCATTTCACAATAATTCGAATTTGAGCTAGAAAATAAATAAAAATCACTCTCCTTCTTACAAGTTAATACTAGATTCAAACTCACTGAGTTCACAGTCAATCATTGAGTCTGCCAGAGACTCACTACATTAGTCAAGTTCCAAGAGTGGTCCATTCGTGATTACTGCATGCGAGACCAAACAGGCTTATCGTATCCTGGAAACAATTCATCAGTAACCCATCAGCGATCTCTGATCTGAGAGGAAAGGGGGTGAATCACACTTTAAGGACAACATATATTATATGCTCTTTGACTTGATTGTATCCCTCTAAGAGGAGAGGGGTGAGTTATATGCTCTTCTTGATCGTATCCTGAAAGCAATTCGCCAGTAAGCTATCAGCGATCTCTAATCTCCAAATTACATTTTTGAGAATATTTTCCAACAATATTAAAGCGTGATTCCTAAACATGGATTCTGAAAGTGTTGCATCAATCAAGCTAATGAACCAAGACCTGATACGGCTAGACCGGTTCAATGGCACAAATTACACAAGGTGGCAAGATAAACTAAAGTTCCTTCTGACTGCCCTAAAGATCTTTTACATTTTGGATCCGAACCTACAACCACCACCAAAAGTGACTAATAACAACATACTAGAACAAATTGCTACCATAATCAAACGGCAAGAAGATGAGTTGCTATGTCGCGGTCACATCCTGAATACCTTGTTTGACCGACTATACGACATGTACACAGGAACTACTTCAACAAAGAAATCTAGAATGCGTTGGAATATAAGCACAAGGCCCAAGAAGAAGGAACTCAGAAATTTCTTATTGTCAAGTATCTCTATTTCATGATGGTAGATGATAAGCCTCTATTGGCCTAAATTCATTAACCATAATTGATTGTAAACCAAATTAAGACCCAAAAAAATAGATATACCTGAATATTTCCAAGTTGGGGTTATAATAGCTAAATCGCCTTTAAGTTGGAATTATTATAGGAAGAAACTGTTGCATAAATCTAAGAGTTCACCTTGGAACAAATATAAAAAAAAACCTTCGAATCAAGGAAACGTCTCAAAATCGAGACAAGAAGGTCAACATCAATGGTGCATCTTCGTCAAAGGTGAGTGTAGTAGAAAAGACATCTCAAAACAATAATTTAAAAAAGAACGACTCTTTAAAATTTAGCTTTATTTTCATGAAGTACTTCCCTATTTCAGTCAAAAATTCTTTGACCTTATTTGTATCGGGCATGACACCCTTCATGGCCTCTGAAATCGAATGCTTCATGATTTTGAAGCACATTTTATTGGACTTTATCCAAGCTTTATACTGAACCTTTACCTCTTCATTGTTGTCATTTGAAGGCTTAGAAGGTTTTGGTTCTTCTAGGGCAATGTCCAACTTCATGCACCCCAAGACAATCTCAATGGACTCCTTCCATGTGGTATAGTTAGAGTTGGTCAAAAGGGACACCGTATTATAAATGTTTGGAATGTTAACTACATATTAAACTCAAGTTAGACGATGTATTATAAAGCATTAAGCAAATAAACATTTAATTAATTGGGGCCTTACAATTGAATTTACCAGGATAAAAATGGGCCTAACCAATCAATTCTGGTGAGAATCGACCACATCATCATAACTCCTTCTATGGGTGGTACTCATGACATTCAAATTATTCTCTTGTACATGAAGCTAAATAATGTCAATGATGTAAATCCAAGACACTCAACATCAGCGAGTGAAATGAGTCTCTTAACCTTACACCACCAGCACCGTCTACTCCACACCCTCTACATTCACGCTAAGCAGGTTCGTCTGTGTTTTCGTCATTGTCCACATTGATTGTAAATGCAACTGCATGCAATCCTTTCCATGAATCCTAATAACAAGTTTAGATTCATGAAAATCTTCACTGATTGAAGTCACTATAGTGGCTAACACTAGCATATTTAATCCCATAAATTTAGACTTAGGATTGTGATTTTAATCCTACCCTCAATGGATTATACATAAATCAGTTTGATATGGCCCAATGAGCAGCTGGCATTAATTGTTGAAAAATGAGAAATACACAAGGTAAAACAAACATTTATATTTCACATCCCTTTTCATAAGTCATGTCTGCTCTTAAAAGATGGGTAATGGGCCTAATTAGAACTTATCCTTATGATCTTTACACCAACAAAGTACATTCCATAACAAGCCATATATTCACAAGATGGGTGATCTAGACAGTATATATATATATATATATATATATATATATATATATATATATATATATATATATATATATATATATATATATATATATATATTATATTGCTTGAAGTGGACAGTTGGATCCAACAATCATGGTCCATATAGATGGATAGTTTGGATCCGACAAGAAGGGTCCATATGATAATGTATCAAGTATCATAAGTTGCTCACTCAGTGAATGCTCTAGATGGCACACCCACATATTATAAAAAAAAAAAAAAATAGTTTAGATCCAAGTGTAAAGCTCCATTCTTAGTTTCTTAAATGTGCAAGGGGCTCACTAATTGATCCCATCAATTATGAGCCTAAGACTGCCTTAAGAAAATGAGGCCCAACAAGACAACGAAAAGGGTGAGGCGTTGTCCCAATAATCCAGGCCCTGAAGAGGGTTGTTATTTTATTTTTTATTATTATTTTTTTAATGTGTTGGTCCTAACTGGGCTTTTAAAGGAAAGAGGGTTTAGAAACCCTAGCCCCAAAAAATGAGCCCCTCTAGCTAGTCGTTGCCCCTTTCCTCCTTGTGAATGTGAGGATCGGGGATTAGGCCATCGCTTGATCGAAAAAATCATCTAACAGTTAGTGACTCAAATCCAAAACTATGGTAGAGCGGTCCCTACTGTCCTTTCCTCATTTCCTTAGACAAGTCATCGGGGGGGGGGGGGGGGGGGGGGGGGGGGGGGGGGGGGGTAGCTTATGCCAAAACTAATGGTGGCTCTTCAAGTAGTTTCTGGCGACTGGAATTGATGATTCTAGTTGTGAGGTTTGTAAATCACAATGGATGAGGGAGATTACCACTCACTATCGCTGCTATTAATGGCAGCTGTTGTCTTCTCAGGTGATGGTAGGGACATTTCAAATAGCCACAGCGAAAGATAATCATATGTCATTATCTTCAAGGGCTACTAAAAAGTGAGAATGTCCAAAAGGGTCCGTCGATTCTACCGATATCCATCGACCACAAAAATAAAGGACTTCAATGCTGCCGGACCTGCTTCAGGTGTTGAATCAAAGATTGTTCATGTTTGCTTGATTAGACAGCCGCAGGTTAGGATTTCCCTTTTCCCCTAAATTAGAGAATTGGATTTGTAAAGAAAAACCTTATCTCATCTCTGTGCTGGTCTCAACAAATCTAGAAATGGGAGCAGAAATGCATCTAATGCCTAGATCTAAATTTGGAAGTCCATGAATGGACTTTTCAGATATGGCCTAAAACCATGATTTGATTAAACAATCTAGATTGATCTACCGTAGCTGATGCACAGTCGGCTCTGATACCAACTTTAAAATTGTAATTGTGGAATTGGGAGGACCATTCAGTGCATCGAGTAAGGAGATCAAATAACCTATATTACTGGTGTACCTGATTGGGCCATCTGTTTTCTAATCTAGATCTTCCGCACCTGGAATTGCCGTAGAGAAAAACTTGGAGATGGGAGTTCGATTTTTCTGTCTATTTCGGATTGGGGACCCATTATTCTTTTTATAGGAATCTGTAGATGGGTGTTGCAATGTTTGAAACCCATCACAACACTACAACCCCTCTGCTCCACACGAATTTGATTATATCAGAATCCATGCTCTACTATAACATTACAATAGGGAAGTTTAGATGCACTACTCCTTGTTATGCTTTGCGAGATCACAACTATAGTGAGGTCCACTAGTCAGTCCACACATATTCATGACATTTGTATTAGTTTTGGGCCACTGATCAGTTGGGCCCACTTTATAGAAAACTTACACGGGCAAGGGTGTGGGTGTGGGCAGCAAGGCAGTCTGGTCGGTAGCGCTAGTTAGCGCACTTTGCACTTCACACTTCGCACTTCGCACATGTCGCAGAGTAGTCACTCCCTCGAGACCTTACATGAACCATTGCGAGACAATGTGAGTCGCAATGCGAAGGAAGGAATGATCGATTGAGACCGAGAGCCTTATATAAGGTTAGTTTTTTTACTGTTGAAGATGTGACCGTTGTGTATGAAATTGTCGTGCAACTATCATAACTATGTAGAAATTATTGTATATTTAAACAACAAACATGCAACAATTATGAACATGTAGCCAACAACAGATAGAAAACAGTCATAAATTACTAGTTTCCAATAGTCAGACACAACTATAAACAACTAGTTTCCAACAATTAGAAAATGACCATACGAGTTATGAGCCCAATCATAACCCCCAGCCCCTGGTGCCTATATAAGTGAAGGCCTGTTGAGTTCATTTCATAGCAATAGAAGCAATTCAAATATCAGCTAGAAAAAACAAAAATCAGTCTCATTTTTACAAGTTAGTAATAGACTCGAACTCACTAAGTTCAAAGTCAATCACCGAGTCTGTCAGAGACTAATTACATTAGCCGAGTTCCAACTGTGATCCATTCATGATTGGTCCCCCATTACCAAACAAGCTTGCCATATCTTGGAACCAATTCATCAACAACCCGTCCACAATCTCATATATAAAAGGAGGGGCCAAATTATGCTCTAAGAATAATGTATATTGTACGTGCTTCAGCTTGATTAATCAAAGTTCTTCTTTTGAGAATATTTTTCCAACCATGAATGGTTGCGAAAAGTTGACCATCCTCATCCATTGCGGACATGCGCCCAACCATGGTTTTGATCATCCGCCCATGTATAGAGCCTTGTCTATCTCTACATAAGCGCAGCTTTGAATATGGCACAGGTGCTCAGATTTGAAAGGGTTACTCGAAAGATAGATCGCGGTATCCCAAACAAACTTATAGCTAAAGCAAATTTTTTTTTTTTCAGCCATCCTTTTTTTTTTTTTTTTTTTTCTTTTTTACACACGCGCACGCTCACACCCAGACACCACAATGGATACTCCAGCCCATGACCTCTGTGTTGAAACTCTTATGTGTCTACCACTCAATGAGTTAAGGACCCAGCCATTCATTTGTTGCGTGATTGAATCAGCCTTTTTGACCGGTGGGGCAGCCATCCATTTGTTGAGTTACTGCCCCAAGGTTGAAAAAGCCTGACTTTTAGACTTGAAGATCTACACAACCTTATCAACGGACGAAATGCCCCGATCCTACAAGTATGCTTTTGTGGGACATGTGATTGCATATAGACGGGTGAGATTTGTATTGTTCAATTGATGTCCTCTAGATATCAATCGTGGCAGTCCAAATGATGCTGCTCCGATAATCCAAACCATCCAACTGTAGGCCACGAATGGACGGTTAGAAAAAAACTGATGTAATTAGGACGGCCTACAGATGGTCAATACATAAAAGACGAGATGCATTGATTGCATCCGACCCGCCAATTGATGGCATTGATGGACTTTTATTTATAACCGTCCATTCCTATCATTAAAAGTCCTTGAAATCTGTGGCTAGGATCATCCTGCCTGGTGCAGTCCTTTTTGGCACGGTAAATTCCATGCCATGGCCAACAAATCAACCAGTGGATTTATATCACCGTATATATGAAGGTGCAAAGCTTTATAAGATACAACCGGTTGCACCGGAGACAAACTAATGTAACAGTTAACCGCCATCATCATTCTGAAAAGTGGTGTTGACTCGTCCACATGGTATGTGGCATTCATGTGCAACCATCCAAACCATCCAGAAACTGTGGATGGAGCATATATGTAAGATTAATCCTAACCATACAAATGATGCTTATCAGATGAACGGTTAGAAGTAAATTAATGAGTGTTCCAAATTCCAAGGGAAAAATCGGATGTCTCCAGACCATCCAAAAATCAGCTGACCCACGAACATTTCAGAGATTTGGGTGAAATTAATCAGTGGTCGGGATCGCCTAACAGCAACAGCAGATATTTTGTGCTCTGGGAGAAATTCGATACTTACAGGTAGCGCAGGTGCCTAAAATTGCCGATAAATGATGGCAGGGAACCCTCTATTTCATTTTGTGCCAAATTCCTGCAATATATAGAAAACACTTGGTGACGTGTGACACGTGTAGAAGACCATAGCCGTTCATCAGGTGGGAGCTTACTTTGCAGATTACCTAAGTAACAGAGCTTTAACTCTAAATTGATAGGCCACACATGTGAATGCTTACTATTGGCTAACTTCCCTTGCCATGCAGTAATATATCTTTTACATGTGTGGCCCACACAATGAGCACATCCATCGGATTGAGTGAACTTTGGAGGGCTATGGTTAATAATCTTAGCCTTGGGTTTGCTTGTAATAGACTTGAGCCCAACCTAGGGCTGTCGCTGTCAGGCGTGGACCGAACAGCTCACAACGGGCCAAAGCCAACTCAAGTCCTATAGTCGTGTTGGCCCCGGCCCAACCCGACCAGATATTAAGAACAATGAGCTTGACCCTAGCGGCCAAATTATTGACCATGCCCAATCTTTTTAAACGTGCCGAGTCCCGACCTGACTTGCTTTGGCCTATGGATAAAAATGAATCAGATTAGTTATGCCACCCGTCTGAGTTGATTTGGACTTGGTCCGACCCATCCGGTTCGACACCATGAGTCACCCACAGTAGGATGAGTCGGGACAATTCACTCCCGATTTGGGTGAGTCGCTTCTCGACTCGAGACCAGACGGCACAGTAGTCGCGCCCAATACTTTACCCTGCTACAGTGTGACCATCAATACTTAGGCATCTAGAATGTATACACATGGCATTCATTAACTCAAAGTAAACCGTCCAAAAACATGGGACCAACTCTAGATAATTACTCCTCCAAAGTACGATTGATTGAATGAGCATAACCTTTTATTAATGGATATTTATCCTTGGAATTCAGACCATTGAATAGCTTTCTTTTCAGCTCTACATCAAGTATCCGCCGATCGGCCACTCAAGAATTTAAATAAATATAGGTTTTGATTCAATCCATTTAACGAGGGTCCCGAGATTTGGACGGTTGATCTTAGTTACTTATGCTATGGGTTTACAAAATCTTAGTCCCGGAGTATCAACTATAATGCTCTGCCAGAACATCAAAGCTTGTTAGTTATCGGGTCCACCGTGATGTTTATGAGAAATCCACTTCGTCCATCCGTTTTTTGAGCTCATTTTAGAACATGAGAGAAAAATTGAATCGGATCCAATACTTAAGTGGGCCGCACAAAAGGAAAAGGTGGGTAGGGAAATTCCTACTGTTGAAACTTCTCTGGATTCCACCGTGATGTTTATATGCCATCCATACCGTTCATAACGTCATTTGTACTCGGATGAACTGAAAATAAAAATATTAACCTGATTCAAAATTTCTTTGTCCCCATGAATATTTCAACTGTGGATGCTTAATCCTCACGTTTGGGCCCACTTGAATCCTGGATCCAGTTAATTTTTGGTATAACATCCTAAAATGATCTCACAAATCGGATGGACGGGGTGGATTTCTAAAAAACATCATGGGAAAGGCTTTGGCAGGGAATCCGCGTCCCGGTACGGTAACAACAACAACGACAACGAAAAAACGCACAAAATTCGTACAGATATGTGAGGAAAGACAGGTTTTGGAACTCTTCCGGAAATGCCCCTTTCACCTTCAGGTTCGCTGGTGGAACGCTGAAAAGAAAAAAGAATAAAATATAAGTACGGTCATCGAATAGGTAGTCCACTGCACCTTTACGAACACGTGGTATTTACCCAAAATGATCTAAGCCATTCATCTGGTAGTTCCTTATATGGATGAGCTACTACACATAGATCAAGACGATCAAGAAATCCTAAACATCCAAGGCCCACCAGATATTGGTCCACTTGATAAATAATAATTTCGAACCAAGTTGGCATATCTGAGTGTATACGTACATTTTGGTTATGTGGCAGGTGGATCCACCCTTGGATGAGCAATTACATTGGATCCATTGGTCGCTGATACTTGATGAATTAAAAACGGCATTCCCGATGCATGGCTCTCCGCTTATGTTCCATTCATAAGAATCAGAAACACCGAAACGTTGTAAAATGGCTTTAAGAGCTCCCACTGCCCATACGCGTATAAATAAAAAAATAAAAAAAAAGTCATAATAAGCCCATGAAGACCACAACTAATCAATGGCTATGGCAAAGCAGGAAAAAAATAAAATAAAATAAAAAAATAAAAGTAAAAAAAAAGTAGGAAAGAAGTTGGAAATTATCATACGTTTCAAAATGCATGGGGCCCACCCGTGATGTGAATGTGGAATTGAAACCGTGACTCTAGTGTACCTCCTTGCGTACGTGCACCATATATCCCAAGATCATCCACAACAAAAGCTAGGACATCCCTAAAACATGTATATATATTCACTTTTTTGACCCCTCTAAATTTCGGAATGGATATCCGGTTTATCGGTTCATCTTAGTGGGATTCACCTGATGACGGGCGAGGATTTCCTGCAGGAAGTTCCGGGAACCAAGGTGGGGCCCAAAGTGATGTTTTTTTCATAAATCCACCCCGTCCATCCGTTTTGGGAGCTCATTTTAGGACATTAGAACAAAAATGAAACGGATCCAAGACTCAAGTGGGCCGAAAACGTGAGGATTGAACGTCCACAGTTGAAATAGTTGTGGAGCCAGAGGAGTTTCGAATCAGGATAATATTTGTGTTTCCAGTCCATCCCAGTAGTAGTGACGTTATGAATGGTATGGATGTCATATAAACATCACTGTGGACCCAGTGAGGTTTCAACGGTAGTAATTTACCTACCCACGTTTTCCTTTAGTTCGGCCCACTTGAGTCTTGGATCCGGTTCATTTTTGTTTTAATGACCCAAAATGATCTCCCAAAACGGATGGACGGAGTGGATTTATCAAAAAACATCACTTTGGGCCCCACCTTGGTTCCCAGCGCAGGAACTTCCTGCGCAAGGCTTTCGCAGAAAATCTGCGCCCTGAAGTAATGATCAAGGGCTTGATATCATTCCCTGAATTACAATTAGATCATCAAGTTTACATATTCCAATGGGGAGTTTCTTTTTCTGTCCCATCAATGGTGCGGCCCTTCGTATATATGCTCGGTTTGGATCATTGAAACATGCCCCAAATCTATATGTTCTCGTGGATGCTTGTAGTTCCTCTGCTCAGCAGCACGTGCATGATTCTATACACGTTGGGGGATGGATCGGTGATCAAAACCGTTGATGATCTACTGTCATGCACCTGGGAGATGCCCTGGAAATCTTTAAGATTGCAAAATCCAAACGCTTCCATTGATTATCTTCAAATGTACGAGTTTGTAGATCCTTATCTTCGAGCAAAAATATTTCAAAGAAAAAAGAAATCCAACTGAGTTGGTTTTCTTGGATTCATGTAATCCAAGGTAAGGCCCATCACATAGACGCTTTGGATGGTTTTTATTGACTGCATGGAAATCCTATATGTGAAAATGGTGGGTCATGACACAAAGATCATCTAGAACGTACAAAAACTGAAACAACCCACTCAGTAGGTGGTACACACTTGTGCATTGGATCAGGCACTGGTTGTCCTCTTATTCTTATGGTGTAGCATGATGAATGTTATTGACACAAATACAGTATTTTGTTTGATTTGTATGTGCGAAGCATGCCACAGCTCAAATCGCACAAAACGCTTTCTGACTCCAAGCACCGAAATAGATCAATCAAGTATATATATATCGACCATCTATCGTGCCACAGATTGAGCAAAATCAGGCAATCGGCGAAAGGGATTGATTTGACCTTACAATAAGTTTTTTTTTTTTTTTTCCTTTGAAGAAATTGTTAAGTTTTTTCAAAATAAAAAGAAAAAATAAACTGATGGAACTTTTTTTTAATTAATAAGGAAGATGAGGAGAATGGTTACCACGTTTTGTGATCGTTAGTAACCATTCATTTATGAACCATGATGCCTCCTGATGAATAGAGCATTCTTTAATTTCGAATTAAAGGCGAAGGGATGTTATTAATGGTGGAAGCAATTAATGAAGAGACAATACCTTGAAAAGTCATGTATATATAAAAGGGCATATGCCTTTTCATAAAAAAAAATGCTTTTTAATGTCCCGTGAGGGTCTATATAAACTCATCTTTGGGTTCATCTGAATTACAACAACAATTCCAACAATTTCCTTTCATTCTTCTTCATTTTCAATTTCATTCTTCTTCATTTTAATGAGTGTTTTTTGAAAAGTTTCAATTTTCAAGCAGTAAACTACAAATAGTTTTTTCAAGCAGTAAATCGCAAACAGTTTTCAGGGAGTAAATTATAACTAAATAGAAGTCGGGGATATACACTGTAAAAGTGTGTTCGGGTGCGATTTTTCAGCTTTACGGGCTAAAACCCACATTTCTCCGATTTTGGAGAAGACCTTATTGTATCCTAGAGGCAAATTTGTTGTAACCCTCTTACAAACTGGTTTAATTATCAGTAGTGTGTGAATATCACCTTAAGCCTATTTTTAAGTGGGTTTTTTCCTTTATTTTCATCCAAATGTAACAATTTTAAGGCGATATTATGTCATCTTCTAAGGGTCATCCTGACTTTATTCGAGTATTCACGTGCTCACTCAAGATCCTTTCTCACCACCATCTAACAATGATATGGCGAAACAAATTTAAAAGTGATAAGAATGGGAACGTATACCTAATTAGAATGTTTCGTGTGTAAACTCAAAGTACAATCTTGAGTCGTTGTTTGAGTATGTTTTCAAAATGAAAGCGATAGGGAGAAGGTTATAAAACCCCCTCTTTGAACATGAGAAAGGCATATATAAACCTATGAGCAAATAAAGAGAGAGAGAGAGAGAGAGAGAGAGAGAGAGAGAGAGAGAGGGAGGGAGGGAGAGCCAAGTCAACTCGCCGAGTTTTTGGGTTGGGTCAAGTGGTTTAGGTCTTTGTCCAATGCCTTCTACTGGCCATGGATTGAGAAGAAGAAATGAGAAAAAGTGAAGGAGCGAGGGAGAGCCGAGTTGCATTGAGTAGAGTCAAACAAAGTAGATTCACTAGGTGATTCACTAAATCCACTAGACTTAGTTTGAGTTCTAGGCTAAGTTAGGCCACGTTAACAATACTAAAGTAGGTAAATCATCTCACACAATTTTTTCAATGAAAAACCTAAATTTGTAATAGTTTCTAGTTTAATTCAATGACTCACTGACTTAGGATTGAATTTAAGTTGAGTCATGTCAAGTAGACTTGGAATCATTAGAGTGAGAGCTAAACAACCAGTCGAAGTGATTGATCGCTGAACTCACACAAAGTCGTGTCGAATTCCAACCAAGTCACATCAAGTCACACTGAGTCGAGCCGAGTCAAACCAAATTCAGGTTGAGTCAAGTCTAGTTTGAGTATGAGTATGTTCCAACCGTATTCTAGAGGATTTCACATAAAACCAGGTGGGTGATTCTTCTAGTTTTGTTAACTGCAAATTATACAATTATACTTCATACACTTTTAATCCGATTATCATTAAGATTAACCGAAATCTAAGCTTATACCTAACATAATAGGGTTGACAAATTTATTAAGATCAAAACATGAATATACCTTGATTTTTAAAAAATCACTATGATTTAAGGATCAAATTCAATATAGAATTGTGTATTTGTATTGATATGATGAATTTATTGGATTAGAATGTTGATTGTGAGATTTCATTCATATTACATGCATACATTCATTGAATGAGAATTGAAATTGACATCCCTTATGCACTGCCTTGGGTTTCCTAAAATGATGTGCTTGGTACTTTCTCCTAAGTTCCCTAAAATATAATCACAGGCATTCTGCCTTTAGACCAAAAAGGAACACGGTACTCTGCCAATGGATTGTCTTAAAATGACATGCTTGGTGCTCTACTCTGGAAATTCCTAAAATGAATAGGGTGCATTGCCATGGATTCCCTAAAACGAAGCATGGGTGCTTTACCCTGGAATCATCCTAAAATTTCGTGTATAGGTGCACTGCTCTAGACTTTCATAGAAGTATGGATTGACCAGTGATGAAGTTCATAACTTAAGGGAAACATTGCATCCGGTGTATCTCTTGCATTACCATTTATGATATTACTTCATTATGCTTTATTTTAACTTTATTTTGATAGCTGTATAAATTAAAAAAATTCAAAAGTTGGAAGAGTATGATCCCACTAAGTTGTTTTACTCACCCCAATTAATAATTTTTACAGGCATCGAGTTGGAATATTATGAGTAGTTACACCTCTACTACAAATTTTCTTTCTATTCATTAGGTTTAGTTTGAATTTGAAATTTCAATGTAATAGCGAGATTATTTAAGACTAGAGACTTGAATTGAGGATAGTATGTTAATGTGATTTATTTCAATAGTATTTTCCCTTTACTTCAGCTTTGAATTAATGTCAATTGAAATCGAATGAATTATGTGGGTTAAAATGAATATTAATTTAATTACTTCACGAGCTTAAGATTTGGGTCTTAAGTAGCCCTACTCAATTGCTCAGATTTCGGGGTGTGACACCTTTTGACCATGACATAAAACTAGAAAGGAATACTAATGATCAAGTATCATGGACTAAATATGCTAGTGTCATTAGCCGTCTATCCTATGGCTTAAATTGCACTAGGCTAGAAATTACATTTGTAATAAGCAAATTAAGTCAATATTTTAGTAGTTCAAGTTACATAAATTGGAATGCAAATTGTAGGGTCTTACGGTATCTAAAAAGAATATGAGATCTTAATATTCATTACCAAAGATTTTCAACTTAGTTTAAGGTTATAGTGATGCATACTAAAATTCAGGGGCAGGTGATTCCAAATTTAGTAGTGGCTTTATCTTCATTATGGTGGGTAGAACGATTTCATAAAAATAAAAAAGAATGAACTTGTATAACTCATTCCACTATAAAATCTGATTTGGTTGTTTTAATAATAGTTGCTAAGGAGGTAGAATGGATTAAAACTTTATTAGTCATTATACCCATCTAGGTAAAATCTGTTCTATTAGTACGCATCACTACAATAGCGTAGCAAAGATAGGAAGAGCTAATAACAAATCTTATAATGAAAATTTTTGACAAATTCATCTAAAGCAAGTTATGTGAGACAACTATTGAATAATTTTGTTATAACTTTAGACTATAAGATCTAATGAGAATATCACGAATCCTTTAACCAAAAGCCTAATTAAAAATAAAAAGTCGGGAAAATATAGTGGGAGATGGGACATAAGCCCATAAAAATGAATAATTAGAAATAACAACCTAACCTAATAACTTGAGACTTTAAAAATTATGTTTAATGAGAATAATAAGTTTTCATGTGATTGTTCGTTGAAGCACATTATAAAATTATGAAGAAATCACATTTCTGAGTCCCTCTCTAAGATATAAGTAATATTATTCATTATAATGGGATAACGTTGAGTTTATCTCCTAATGAGTTTATAACCTATAAGATAGGGTCATAATTATTGCATAAACACCGTTAATAAAAAAAATTACTTATACGAGTGTGGAAATGGAGTAGCTACCTATAAGAATTGGGCTGATTCACTAGAGTATTCGTGAAATCAGGGTATTGCACATAGTTGCAAAGTACAACCTTGAACAACCTTTAAACTCGTAACTACTGTGTCTCATGTATGGTCTAGACTAAAGACATTTAGTTCAAGATCCAGTTCTAATGACCTTAGTGAATTTTAGAGGTATAATATTTGTAGTAGATTCAAACCATTTATCTTTTCATCTAGTCATCCAATCATTCATCTATTCATTAATTTATGTGAACATGTATTTCTATATCGATCCATGAATTCATTTAACAAATTCATCCATCCATTTGTCAATCTTTCCATTAAAATTATCTATCCATCCATTCTTAGTTATTAATTAATCTGTTTATAGGATCATCCACCATTCATCTAGCTATATATACATCCATTAGTTTAATTGACAATACATCCATTAAATCGTTTATTCACCTATTCATCTTGCGATCCAACCAATAAAAGTGGTATTCTTAAGTTCATGTATCTATCGTTCATTACTTGTGATCACACACATACTAATACACATGCATCACACATGTACAATGGACATTTTTACACATGCTACACACATGTGCATGTTATACATGACATAAACACACATTTCACGGGTGTAACCACACCTATGCACCACATATGTGCACAAACCACATGTGTGCACCACGTTTTTATGCATAAGCAACCCCACACGCCACTCTCTTCTGTTTATGCGACTCTGGTCTATCAATCTGAACTGTTTATGCAACTCTGGTCTATAGATACGACTGATTTAAGGTTCTGACGGTTCGGATCATTTCCGCCTCCGATCGGGCTTTCTCTGGTCTATCCCTGATAGGAAGGTGCTTGATCTATGATCGTGATCGTGAGGTTCTCGTGTGTGTGTCTATATATATATATATATATATATATATATATATATATATATATATATATATATATATAGAGAGAGAGAGAGAGAGAGAGAGAGAGAGAGAGAGAGAGAGAGAGAGAGAGAGAGAGAGATGTTTGTGTATAGTTTTAATGACTTGGAATATTTTGAAAATCATAAAATTAAATGTGGTTTTGGATAGTAAAAGAGATTTAGAAGGTAGATGTTTTAGATATCCTATATCCTAACCTTAAATCTAATAGGAACAACAAAAAATAGATTGGGCAATTGAATCCCCATAGTTGTAAGAGGAGCAATTGAGATCTTTAGACTAAAAACCCCTAATTCTAAATTAATACCATTTAGAACTCCACTAATCAAGGTGGGTGAGTGAGCACAAGAAAGAGTGCAATATACTACTTAGCAAGCAGGCCGGGTGGAGTAGTAATCAGACCAGCCAGCTGTGTGCCAATCGCTTCCTCATTGATCGAGGTCGGGTTGGTGGGCACATCAGCGTGCAATAGACCAATTACACAAGCTAGGTGAGGTGTTCAGAGAGTTGTGGTCAGCTGTAGTAAAGTGGCTCTAGTGTTCAATAAAAAAAAATCCTATCAATTATTCTGGAGAACCCTCTATGTATTCATCCATGCATTGGTTTTAATTTTCTTGCATTCTAATAAAACTATTTAAAATATTTTACCATGGTTTTATTCTTGTTTTTTAAAAGGTTAGTAGAGGTTTTATCAGTAAATTGTTAGTTCATCATATTCCATTGTTGATGATTTAGTCGTTTGGGTTAAAATCTTATAGATGTGAAGATGAATCTAATTCTAGATTTTCTCATTTATTCAAACTTTCATTGTAATAAAGATTATTTAGAATTATTATAATTTGAATTGAATAAGTTGTAGTGTGGAATGGGATTGTAGTTTCTTTTTATATTTGATGTGTTGAATGATGATGATATTTATACCCTTAGAAATGGTGCTCTCTTAGGGGTGGGTTTGTCCGCTTCCCCCTATTTCTTCCCTTGTTCTTTGCATCTTTCTTCTATAGGTGGTGATGGCATCTGCTGATGTAGAATATCATTGCTTTCTTGGAGAGCTCGCATGGGCCACAGACGACCGCTCTCTCGAAAGATTTTTCAGCTCATTCAGAGAAGTTATCGAATCCAAGATTATTAGCGACCGTGAGACGGGGGGATCGAGGGGCTTTGGATTCGTCGCCTTCAGCCACTAACAATGGATGAGAGATGCCATTGAAGGGATGAATGGACAGAACCTTGACGAGAGGAGCATTACTGTCAATGAGGCCCAGTTCAGGGGAAACGACGGTGGTAGTGGCGAAGGATTTCGTAGCAGTGGCCGCAGTAGCAGTGATGGCTATGGAGGGGGTTATAGTCGCAGTGGTGGTGGAGGTGGTGGATGGGATCGTCGCTATGGTGGGTCAAATGGAGGATCCCGTTACCATGGTGGTGGTGCTTCAGATGGCAATTGGAGGGACTAATCGTTACCAAAGTGGCGGCGATGCTCCAAATGGTTAGTGAAGGAACTAAATAGCAGAAGTGCTATTACTAGTTAGGGTTGGGTTATCTTTATCTTCCGTTAAATGGTGTGTGAAGGGGATGTGTTATCTTCTCCGGTTAGGGTTTTGATCTTTGTCCTGTTACGATATTTTATCCATGTTTATGACTTTTGATCTCTCAAGAACTACAGTTACTAATAGCAAACTTTTCTCTATTAAAATAAAATAAAATAAATTATACCCTTGGAATCATGAGAATGTAAGCTTAAAATATTTAATTTAGTGCCACCTATAGTACAGTATCGAGGTTGAGTATCTTTAAAAAAAGAAAAAGTACCGAGGTCGAGTATGTTCGGGTGGCAGACTTGAGGTGTGACATTGGAGATAAATATATGGCCTATACACATTGGAGATAACCACGCCAATTGTTATATTTTAGAGGTAGCACGTCGACAAGCGTGCGGTCAAAATTAACCGAGGGGTAGAAATTGTCTCAAAGATATCGACTGGGTCCACGCCTTGCCCCCCAACAGAAAGATTCAAAATCCTTTGCTTTCGTAGTCGTCTTCAAACAGGTGTGAGGTTCCGTTTTTTGGGTGGATTACCTGCGAAAGCCTTTGGCATCTCCTGCGCAAGGAATCTGAGTGGGGCCCATCGTGAGGTTTGTGAAAAATCTATGCCATCCAACCGTTTTGTGAGATTATTTTAGGCATTGAGACCAAAATTGAACGGGATCCAAGACTTAAGTGGGCCGCAAACATGATGATTGAACTTTCACAGTTGAAATATTCGTGGGGCCAAAGACGTTTCGAATCAGGATAATATTTGTTCTTTCAGTTCATCTCAGTAGGAATGACATTATGAACGGTATGGATGGCATATAAACATCACTGTGGACCCCATAGAGGTTTCAACGGTAAGAATTTCCCTACACACCTTTTGCTTTAGTGCGGCCCGCTTGAGTTTTGGATCCCATTCATTTTTGGTCGTCACGCCTAAAATGATCTCACAAAAAGTTTGGACGGCGTAGATTTCTCACAAACCTCACGGTGGGCCCCAACCAGATTCCTTTCGCAGGCAATCCGCGCCCAATGCGCATATACTTGTAATTGTCCAATATACCAACTTTTGATCCGTGGTCTATGTATGTTATAGACCAGAAGATGGATGGTTGTGATTGCACTTTTTCACATCTGACAACTTGACGCATAGGAATAATAATAAAAAAAAAATCTCAACTTCTGCTTCATCGCCTCCATGTCATCCGAGCCTTATTCCGGTTAAATGGTTGGCTAGCAGGATTCATAAGAAATGCCAACAGCCAACCTAACACAACCCTCGTCCCTTAGTCTCAACTTGCTACTACATTAAGGTGTAAAAAAAAAAAATCAAAAGAAAGTTATGCTTGGATTTCAGTCAAAAGATTCAAAACAAGAGAAAATAGAGTCCTTGTCAAGATGAAACTCTAAATTTTCGTAAGAGAGAGATTGAGATTCTAAGGATGCATATACCTTCAGATGGGTCTGTTGTAATATTAGCTTTTGCTTGAGCTTTACATCTCTCCACCAAGCACAAGAGGTGCATGCACCAGAAGCATAACGCCAGCAGCGTATGAGATGAAGATTTTGACATGGACTTTCTCACCATTCCAGGAACCGGAGGTGTTCTGCAACCAGGCCTTCTCATCTCATGAAGCTATAGAACTTAAAAATCCCAAAATCCTATAAATAGATAGGTGGGATTTTCTTTTGATTAATTAAAAAAGTCGTCTCCTAATAAAAATCCTGTTGAATGGAAGTCAATAAATGACTTTGATAGATATAAAGTGATAGTATCTATATTTTTTACTCACCACTAATGCAAAGGCTAAACCCTGGTACTTGAGTTAGGAAACTTTCGTGTGTCACGATGAGCACAACAAATGCAAAGACAAAGGCCACCTCTGACTTCCCTTTTGCAAAACTTTCTTGCTACACAGCCCCACTTTTACCATGTGGAATTTCTCTGGGCCTCACCATGATTTATCTGTTAGATCCGTACCGTCCATTAATATTTTCAGATTATTCTATAGCATAGGACAAAAAACGAGTCACATCCAAAGCTCAAGTGGACCACACAACAAAAGGCATGGGATTGAATGAGTAACGTTCAAACCTTCCTAGGGTCCACTGTGAGGATTATTTGCCATATAATCTCTTCATAAGGTCACTCAGAACTTAATGCAGGGAAAAACCATACATCATCTTGATCAGAGTCGTCTGTGGCCTCGAGAAGTTTTCAATGGCAGGCGTCCAATTCCCACTCATTCCTGTCGTGTGGCCCACTTGAGTCTTGGATCTGACTCATTTTCGACCTATTGACTAAAAGGTATGAAACAAAGTGGATGGACAGAGTGGATCTAATAAATACTTCATGATGGGCCCATGGAAGTTCCGCATTTCAACTGTTTCGGTTTTCTCTCTCTAAGCTAGCAGCGGAATTTATTGACGTGGGAAATTTATGCGGGCCCATAATGATTTATTTCCGCGATCCACACTGTTCACATAATTTTTCAGATCTTTCTAGAGTACAAGCTTTAAAATAAGGCTGATCCAAAGCTCAAGTGGAACACACCATACAAAACAGTGGAATTGATGCTACCGTTGAAAACTTCTTGGGGCAATAGACGGCTCTGATCAAGAAGATATTTATGTTGTAACGTCATCCAGGTATGAGTGGCCTTATGAACTGGTTAGATGTCAGATAAACCTCACAGTTGACCCTAGGAAGGTTTAAACCACAGTTTGTGTAATCCCCATTGCTTTCTTTGGTGTGGTCCACTTGAGCTTTGGATGTTCTTCATTTTTGGAATCATGTTCTCGGCCTATTTGGAAAAATTGATGGACCGTGTGGATGTAACACAAAGGTCATGGTGAGGGGCAGTGAAGTTTCACACGTTAAAAGTTGTGCTATGTAGCGGGCAATGTACAGGGAAGAGATGTGGGATGATGAGAAGCTTAAATTTCCTGTGCTTTCAACACAGACGATCCTCACTCAAGAGTAATCTGACCTTATTCCTTTAGGCTTCGGTAAGAATACGGCATCGAATGACTTCAGTAGTGTTGGCAGGACTGCACCCTCCAGCCGTTTATTTGGAAGCTGGTGATAGTATTATCTTTTTATTTATGCATGTGGCTAACCGTGTGGGTGGGTTGCGCAGCTAACAAGGTGAGTCCGTTGCATGACTAGCAAAAACAAAACAAAACAAAACAAAACAAAAAAACGAAAAACTTGTTTATGCATTCTTCCGTAAGTCGAGTAATTGGCTATCTTAATCAGCTGCTTGTTTTGAAACTGACTAAAGAAAGCCCACCACGCCACGATATGACTAGGGAAGAAGAATAAAGAAGAATACTATTTGAAAAAGAAATAAAGAAGAAACACCACAGGCAAAAGAGAGCCTCCAAGACCATGGAATGACTAGGACAGAGAAATAAAGGATAGCACGTTGTCCTTACACCGCTGCATTTTATAAAGATATGTCATCCTTTTTCTCTCATGATCTTATCTGTTGGCACCACTTTAGATGGTTTGTAAACTTTAAAAAAGAAAAAGAAAAAGAAAGAAAAAAGAAAAAATGAGAGAGAAAGGACATCAACTTAAACCTTACATTGGTCTCCACTTTAGATGGATTGTTAACTTAAAAAAAAAAAAAAAAAAAGACAGCAACTTAAACCGTACATTGGTCACCAAGCGGATTGCGTCCTGAGTTACTCAGTAAGCTCTTATCGTACTGAGTAAACTCAGTTGGGCCCACTGTAAATGTATGTAGTTTATCTACACCATCCATCCGCTTTTCCAGACCATTTAAGGAGTTGAAACAAAAATTTAAGCATTCAGGTAGCCCATACCACAAGAAACGGTGGGTATAATGATTTCCACCGTTGAAGCCTTTCTAGAGCCAGCAGTGATGTTTCTTTGTCATCCAACCTATTCACAAGATCACACAGACATTGCTGAAGGGAAAAAACAAAATCAGCTTGATACGGAACTTCCACGGCCCCCAAGAAATTTTCAATGGTACAAACTCAATTCAAATTGTTTCCTATGGTGTGGTCTACTTAAGACTTTTGTATGCTTCTTTTTTTTCCTCAAGCCATAAAATTATCTGCGAAAATGGATGAACGGAGTGGATGAAATACATAAATCACAGTGGACCCCGCAGAGTTTACTCAGTACCCTTAGCGTAATGAGTTACTCAGTACGCCATCCGCTTCCCCACTTTAGATGGATTGTAAACTTTAAAAAATAATAAATGGGTGGATATTTATCAGATGGTTACGATAACGACGTCTACCATTGAAAGGCTCCTAGGGCCTACAGTAATTTTTGGTTGTCATTCAAGGGCGCGGATCATCCTGTCGATCCATTTTTCCATCTTATTTTAAGTCACTAGCCCAAAAATGAGATAGATCCAAATCTCAGGTGGACCACACCACAGGGAAACAGTGGGGATTGATGCTTACCGTTGAAAACTTTTTTGGGGCCACAGAAGTTTGGTATCAAGCTGATATTTGTTTTTCCCTTCATCTAGGTCTATGTGGCCTTATCAAGAGGTTGGATGGCAAATAAACATTACAGTGGGCCGTAGGAATATTTTAATGGTGGACGTTCAATCCCTATTGTTTTCCTGTGGTGTGGTCCACTTGAGATTTGGATCTGTCTCATTTTTGGGATTGTGCCTTAAAATAAGATGAAAAAAATGGATGGACTGCGTGGATAAAACACATACGTCATGGTGGGGCCCACGGAGATTTGAAACCACCCCTTATGCTAGTCTCCCTGGGACTAGCAGATCCGCGCCCGTCATTCAACTCTTCGTAAGGTCACGCACGCTCGCCGAAGGAAACGGATTTCCTGCGCTGGGAATCTAGGTGGGGCCCACTTGATGTTTCTAAGAAATCCACGCTGTCCATCCGTTTTGTGAGCTAATTTTAGGAGGTGTGACAAAAAATAATCGAATCCAAGACTCAAGTGGGCCGCACTAAAAGAAAAGGTGGGCAGGAAAATATCTACCGTTGAAACCACCCTGAGGTCCAAAATGATGTTAATATGCCATCCATACCGTTCATAATGTCATTCCTACTGGGATGAACTGAAAACAAAAATATTAACCTGATTCAAGACTTCTGTGGCCCCACGAATATTTCAACTGTGGACGTTCAATCCTTACTTTTTCGGCCCACTTGAGTCGTGGATTCAGTTCATTTTTGGTTGAACGTCCTAAAATGTGCTCACAAAATGGATGGACGGCATGGATTTCTCAGAAACATCACGGTGGGCCCCACCTATATTCCTAGCGCAGGAACTCCCTTGTGAAAGACTTTAGCAGGAAATCCACGTCCCTCGCTGAAGGGAAACACAATATCAGCTCGATCTAAAATTCTGTGTCCCTAAGAAGTTTCCAAGGACAAGCGTTCAAATTCCACAATTTCGTGTGGTGTGGCCCATTTGAGTTTTGGATATGCTTTTCTTTTATTTCATTCATGCAAAGCACCCACACGGTTCATTCCATGGCTTGGATATTTCAATCTGGGCAATACTTTGGTACATGGGCCATTCACAGGGAAACCCATCATACCAACGGTCCTGATCATCCCTGCAAGCCGACCTGACCATTTCCCGCCCTGTATTTATGTGCTTTTGTGCAAACGTACTTATGCATGTTCTTACATATCGTGCATGGAGAGCTTGGATAACGATCATCACTGCCCTTTGTTGATGATCTCATGCATCATTGGATGAGTGGACGGCAGCATGGGGTCTGGAGGAAGTATTGTGCTTGCACACGAGGATGTGTCACGCAGGCTGTTCATAGTTCTTCCCATTGACGCCCTTGAATCATCTCTGCTTGTCAGGCTGCTCACATCATTGAATTGCCAATCACTCAAGTAGCCAGGCCTCGATGTAGCAGTGCCAACCTCGATGTCCCCTGATAGCATTGCCACCACTCGCGACATGGACAGGCGTAGCGTGGGCGACGCCTGAGTGCACAGAAGAGCCACTCCGATCACTGGAACCGCTTCCTCTACAGCAAATTCGGATAGTGCAGGATCGATCGCTTCCAATGCACGGTTGTTTTCATGTAAATACCAAGCCTAAGAGATTACAAAATGACAAAGGATCAGTTCAGATGCAAAGGAAATCCAATGATCATGAGCAGATGAATTCTCTACTTCAAGTGCCCGGCATGGGCCGTGTGAGATATCTGGGCCATTCATAAGGCAGGTACAATGGGATTTTGACCTGGAACAAAAATCAGTCCTGTCCATGCAGGTGGGCAACAAATGTAAGAAATGATGGCCGGTTGATAAGAAAGCACGATTAACAAACAGTGCTTGTCCATGTGTGGCCCACCTGATGAGTGGACCTGCCTGATTTTAAGGCTACGGAACATATGCTACAGAACCCAACAGGTGAACAATATATATGTTGCACATGTGTGCCACAATGGTGATGACAAGGTTAAGAGAAATTTGAAATAATAATTTACAAGGTAGCATTATTTTGGTAAATATTTCCCAATACAATATGTTTTTGTGCATTACCCAATCTACAACTGTGTAGGGACCACATCCACTCTGTCCATAAGGTGTGCCCCTTAAAGTTCACCCTGTTACCCAAAAATCAGGCCAATAAGAAACACGGGTGGGTCACACCCTAAGGAACGGTCAGGATGGGATGCCCACCATTAAAGCATTCCAGATTATGTGTGCGGCCTACCATGTTTTGTAATACCATCCAATCCACTCATAAGATGCAGCCCACCAGGATGGATCATGGATGGTCACCCCAAAGTCAGGCCATTCCAAAATTCAACACATCACATTTAGAGGTTCAAGGCATGATTTTACATGGTGTGCCCCACCTGAGTTTTAGATCGGCCTGATTTTTTGGATCAAAGAAGAAGAAAAGGGGACTCACATGATGGACAGAGCGAGCGATATGCACATGTAATAGTGGGCCCCGCACACGTAATTGTAGAATAAGCTTTATTCTACAGAAGTTGTAGAGGAATAGGCCCCAAAATGAAATGAGTAGAACCCAACTGAGAGCGAAATCACCATATCTCTGGCAATTATGAATAGAAACTCAATTACCTGAATGGGATTTGCATTTGAGTTTTCTAGCATGGTTTGAGAGCTTTTTCGGAGAAGGTTGTTCTACCAGCTCTATTATTCCACTGTATACATGGCAATCGTTTTTGGCGGTTGCCCTACCATATCTATTATCGTCCCTGTATACATGGCAATCGTTTTTGGGGGACCCGAACTGTTGAAACTGGTGTCCACCACATGGACATGCCATAGCCCAAAAAACTATGATTGGACAATACAATCTATTACACCATCGTGAGTTTCACCCATTTGAAATGCAGAGCGTTCCTCGGTTATTTTGGTCAGCTTTTCTCAGACCATCAAGTTGCATGCCATTGTTGTGGTGGCTAATACAATAGGCGGCCCGTGTTTTTTGGTCTACAGCTAATTCATATGGTGGCCCAAAAGATTTCACGACTCAATTTGTGTACAATAGTTCAAAAACCCAAAAACTTGACTCGACTTAATGTCCATCCAGGTTGGGTCGACTCAAAGACCCTGCCTAGTCTTCACATGACTCACTATTTAACAATAAAATTAAAATGTAGGGATATTAATAAAGAAATGCTCCTATGCTCTTAGAGCCCTGTAAGTTATAGTGCTCCTAGTTGCATTGTATCACTTGGACAGTCCAATTGACTACTCTGAACTGTCTATTAAGTCCAGAACACATTTCTTGGGGTAGCATAAAAAATAAAAATATCAAACTGATCGGATGATCCAATCCATCCATGATTTGGCATTAGATTTGTAGCCATCCTTTCTCTAATCCATGGACGGGATGGTTAGGATTGCCTGACAGGAGTGATTCTTTAGAATCATAAGCAATTCATGATAGGTTGCTAATAGATGGATTAAGCAGTTGATTTGACCTGTTTTTGTTCCAACGATTTTGGCTGTCCATAATAACGGCTACTGAACAGATGGTTAAGATTGTGAGGTTGGTGCAATGTTAGCAAGGTAGCCCATTAAATGTGTTGGACTTGATGAATAATAAGTGTCCCTTTGCAACTAGTAGCACTATAACTTAAGAGTGGTCTGAGAGAACTTGATCATTTCGCACTGATAAATGCTTACAATATATGGTAGAAAAGATATAGAAACAGCAACAGCAAAAGGCAATAACAAAACATGTTTAGTTCACTGGTTTAATACTTGGTTCTCTTAGGAGTTTGTATCTCCCTCCACCTTAATGTTTTATTAAAAATAGTTGCCTGAATGGACACTCGACAAGTCTCTCTAAAAGTCGGCTGAGTCACATTCAAAATAGAGTTTCTCACTGACTCAGCTTGAAATCTAGACATATCGAGTTGAAAATCAGACAAGTTTCGAGTTGAGTCAGCGACTTTCAAAACTATGGTATGAGCACACTTTTGTAAGAAGAAATGATTTAAGATATTGGACTCCCTATCTTATTCCTCCAAGGTAATCAAAATGGCATACCCGTTCAAGGAGATATATCTTCTCCTGATCCAAGCTTGAGTATGAATTTCGCTTTCCGCTGACAATCTCAAGAGCGACAACCCCAAAGCCAAACACATCAGCCTTCTCCGTCAAGTGCCCAAGCATGGCGTACTCTGGTGCAAGATAACCCCTTCAAGCGTCCAAAATAAATTTCAATGCTACTCCCAATCTAAAAGAACTTGTACTTCAATCCAGACCATCCAAATTGTTGTCTCCATTATAGATGGATCATTATCCAAAAATCACATCAAATGGATGGTAAAAAGATAATGGTTTGCGGACCAAATTCTACATTTGATATTAGATGGTCTAGAACTTAAGATCATCTAGTCAGAAAGACATATATGCTACGGTCCATCAATGTTGGGGTGCATCGATCAGAATATTACTGGCCTTGACATCCCTGTGTATGATACGGGGTCTCGACTCCTCATGAAGATAAGCAAGTCCTCTTGCTGTCCCCAAGCATATATTATAGCGGATCGGCCAACTAAGATGCAAATTGCTCCCTCCTGCAAGGCAATGACTGGCATTTACAGAAAGGCATGAAGATGTTTCACATCATTTCCTGTTTGTGCAACTTGGACACACGCATATAGGTGTTGGATCATAATTGCACGAGGAAGCAAAGGGGCAACAGATTCAGGCGGGGGAGTGTGGAAGCGTCTGCTTCAAAATGTTATCAAGTATCAACAACTAGGTATAAATGAGAGTGAGGTGTGAGTACAAATGTAACTAGGAGCAGGAGCATGGTGTGTTGTAAAAGTCATTACATAAAGGGAACCACGGCAACCGTTGCACGCTACGGGATCATAACGGCCGTAATGGTTGTTACAGAAAATGATCCATAATGGCCATTACAACCCCTGTGACTGCCCATTACACCCCTTGTAAAGGCTGTAATGGCCCTATAACCGTCCATAACAGGACCAATACACGTTTTTTGGTTTTTTTTTTTTCAATAAAAAAGACCATAATGACCATTACAGGGCCATAACGGCTGTTACAACCCATATCATAATGGTAACAGTGACCGTTAGAGTATACTTTGAGCAGGAGTGGCACGAAGTTGGAAAGATCGTGCAACCTAGTGTGGGTGTTAGCACATGGTAGCAAAACATGGGGACCTCAGAAAATCCAACACATCAAGACATTTGTATGAATACATAATCATCATCATCATCATCATCTAAGCCTTATCCCAACTAACTTGGTCAGCTACATGAATCTCAATGGCCTTGCCCATTTCTCACTGCACCCAGGTTCCAATGGAATGCGTTACTTTCAGAGAACACCCCAGCTTGAATACATATTAAATACATAATGATATTGATTTTTACATGGATATTACTCTTTATATGCATAAGACACAGACATGCAGCTACATAACTAAAAACAATCTGGGACCTGGGTAACAACTATATAAATACCACTTAAACACAAGAAGAAAAGGTGAACTAAGGTTTTTCCAAATAGAAATGTTGATATCTGTCTGACATGATGCTTTATACAACTTAAAAAAATGCCTAGGCAATATAGAAGAAAGGAAACATGAATGGAAAATAGCTCATTGTTGCAAGAATTCTCTAGAAGCACAAAGAGCAAATGTCAGATTTGTTCAGATTACAACATGAATGCACAATACTTATGAATCTTTTTGTTCACTTGCATTTAAATTCCGTGATAAATAAATGTAACAGAAAATTTTTCCCGCCCTTTAAAGTGCAACATTTTATGTGGAGATTATAACATTTAGTAATGATTTTGTAGGCTAAGTGTATGGGAACCTTTCCATGCATATAATTTCCTGTGGATTCAGTGGCATCCAGATCCATCTACTACAAGAGATATGAGTTTTACCGAGGAAATTTTTCCTGGGTAAATGTATCATTTCCTGGATAAAAGCTATCACCAACGAAAATGTTCGTCGCGGTTTTCGTCGAAATTTCACCCTGGAAAAGTAATTACCGACGAAATTTATTTTTGTTTACCTTTTCCAAAAATTTCGTTGGTAAAAGTCAACACTTACGTGGCTTTTATTTGCTCGACGTTAATTATGGGATTATTACCCAGGAAATCTTTCCTTGGAAAAAGCTATGACCCATGAAAACTTTCCTCATAGGAGGTCGTAAAATTACCAATGGAAAAGTTAGTGGCAATGCCTACGAAATATTTCTTTGGAACATTCAATGTCCCTACCACCTAAAAGCATTCAATATTCAATATCCCAATCACCTGATAAAACATTCAATCGTATACCAATCAAAATGACCATTCAACCGTAATAATGTTTTGAATAAAATCGAAATGTCAATCCCACCAGTACATAAAAAAAAATCAATCAGCAAGAACATCCCCACTACCACCAACAAACAATCTGCAAAATAAAACAAAATACGATATTAGTAATTAATAACTTAGAAACAAAATATGCATTTAGGTGTTCATTTTTCTTTTTCAAATTACATAATGAAACTAAATACAACTTGAATTGAAGATTTAGACCATGTAGGCATGCTCCATTCATTCATGCCAATGTGATCTTGACTCAATTTTATGCTATGTATACAATTGTAGAATTATTTCTAAGGTACTCGTTCATTCTCATTTGAATTTCAAGTGTAAAGATGCACAGAACATAAGTCGGTCCATTAATGCACAAAAGATATTTGATCAGGCTTCCTCTAGTCCATCTGAGCCATGAAATATTTTGTGGCCACATGAAATATTCTGTGGCCCGCTCTACATCACATACAATCCTACTCATCATTTTCTTTCATCTTTCCAATGAACATTGGCATTATCCATTTTTGTTTTTTGCATAATCTTATAAGACCATTGATCAACGGACCATAGATACAGTGGAACTGCAGAATAAGATTGAAGTACTCAAATCAATATCTCAAAATACACCTAGATTTATGTTTTGATAGGAAATTCCTGCCACAATATATTGTATATTTTTAATGATTATAAATTCTTTACTACTCTCTTTATGTGTCTAAACAAATGGTGGTGTATAATTATATCGATGACTAAAATGCACCACATCACCATCAAATAGTGCCACCCAAACAGTTCAAAAGTTGTGGCTTAGATGGAATAGACACATGACTGTAGGCCTCATATGGTTGGTGACCCATTACCATTGTTGACTTTGGTGTGGCCCACCTTAGTTGTCGATTGGGGATTTTTTTTCCACGAAGCCTAACATCGTGAGACGTGTCCAAACAAGCCCAAAGTTAATAAGTGAAAGTCACAAACATGCACCAACATGGGCTGACATAGCTCAGGTGTTGTGCTCCTGTCATTTCACTGGTTACCACTATTTCACCTTCTCTCTAGCATGTCTTGTACAGGTGATCCTAACTGTTCATTTTATGTATCTTACCTTTGATAGTAGATGCCTAGTAAATTTCTAAATGGTCCAACTCTTCAGTGTTTGACCTTTTCACTGTGTAATGTGTTATATGGCCGTGTTTCTTTCACGAACTGTCTTTTTGTACCCCATCACATCAGGGGATTATAATCTTCCAATCTAGAAGAGGCATCACACATCCACCGCCCACAGTGTAAGTCATTAGACCATGGGCCCCACATACACGGAATATCTTGTGTTTGATAATGAGCATTATCTTGTAATTCCTCACAGCTGTAAGAGTTTAAAAGAGAAATGATCAGACGTAAACTTTCAGTCAGTAGCTGTAAGCAAATGTAAATAGAAGATAACCAAATATAAAGTGCAATCTAATCTTGAAAACAAGCCCCAAAGTATACAATAGTCAGTGGTAACAATAGGGCCTATATGGTCATCATTCAATGTTCAAATTAAGTGGTTAGGATTTTCCATTGGCCTGATTTTTTACTTTGTCACATACATTCACTACAAGAAAAAAGACTTTTAGCCTCACTTCAAAATGGTGGCTAAAAAGTTGAAAAAAATGAGGCTAAAACCTTTAGCCTTAGTTTTGCTTGAATTAGCCTCCATTACTATAACCAGGGCTGCAAGTCCGTGTGGCTTTAGCCTCAGTTTTGACAACCGAGGCAAAAGAAACTTTTTATAGCCTCAATTCTTCAACTGAGGCTAAAAGAAACTTTTTACTACCATTGCCTCAAACTGAGGCTAATCAAGTTGTCAGCCTCCATTGTTTCCAACTGAGACTAAATCCAAATTTTAGCCTCGGTTGCCTCTAACTGAGGCTAAATCTATTTTTAGATTCAGTTCTTAATAACTGAGGCTAAAGCCTTTAGCCACAAGAGTTGTAGCCTCAATTTGGGTAACTAAGGCAAAATCGAGGCTAAAGATGGATTTACCCTCCGTTGGCATCAACCAAGGCTAAATTCATTTTTTAACATCATTTCTCAACAACTGAGGCTAAATATAGTTTAGGAAAGATGATTTAACACTCCATTGAAGTGTAAACAAGAAACCATAATAAGAGAAGGTGAAGGTAATATAAGCAGAGAAATGTTTTTATTGACAACAAATGAATCACCATTACATGTCAAGGAAAGCCATTAAATCCCATATAAAAAAAGAAACCACATCAATTACCTAATAGCTACCAGAATCCCGGCATGCCCAACACAGACAACTGCTTACTTACCAAAGGAAAATAGAAAACATAAAATTCAGAAAAGAAAAAAAAGAAAAAAACAAGCACTAAAATAAGAAATGGGACCTTGAATGTTGGGTAATCTAAGCTGAACTACTACAGGGAAAGAGGAGGAAGAAAAGATCCATTGTGCAGGCACATGAACAAATTCATACAAATATATGCACACACATCACCTACCAAAATAATCTACATTTAGGCTTGAGAGTGCTTCTCTTTGAAAAATCACCTGAACCCTGGAAAAAAAAAACTGATAAAAACTTCAGTTGTACAAGTTTGCCAATGCCCAAAGTACCCAAAAGCAGCAGGAACATTGCCTATGTTGTTCAATCACATACATGAAAACAGGTACCTAATCTCAGTCTCATAATGACCATATGCATTCAACTTCCAAAACCAACAACACAAAGGAAGAAGAAAAAACAAAAACAAAACCCAAAAGGGAAAAAATAAAAATAGATAACAAAATGCAATCAAATCTTGTATCATGGTACTAATTTTTTTAGCCACATACATAACCTGCATGTTGTTGTATCTGTTGAAGGTCTTGAAGCAAACAAGACATGAGAACTGTGTAGGGCCGATGAGGATCTGAGAAGGGGTAGGTATCCAGTACTGACCATTTGTATAACAATCACACAACTCAATGCTCCTGAACAAACAACTGGTGCATAAATAGATTTTTCAAGTTTCCCTCATGCTAAGCTCTTATGAAAAGTGCAGAATTGTAGTTTCCCATCATGATTAAGAGCAGTTTCATTCTCATATTTGAGAAACAAGATGTGTATTTCTTCAAACATTTACTTCATTGATAACAAACTTGCATGGCATACTCTGTTTTCATATCATATCACAATTAGGCCTTGATATAAACTTTTTAAATGATTGCGAGAGATGAGCTCCAATAAATCCTAACTGCTCTTAAACACGTGCCATATTTGCAAGTGCAATGGCATGTCCACAAGCACAGTTGTAAACACAAGCAAGTGCAATGGCATGTCCACAAGCACAGTTGTAAACACAAGCAAGTGCAATGGCATCACCATAACTTTTGGAACATAAACATTAACTGAAAATATAAATAAAAAAGGGTAAGCTCGAGCTATTATACCATCAAGAGACATTTCCAGACAGAAGAAGATGGTTGTAAACCAGAGATAGTGTTATCCAATGCGTCAAACAAGAGCGGGCCATCATCTTCTTTTGCACCCTATCAAAGTACAAAAATATTAAGCATTCGAAGACACAAAAAGAGAATAAATTTCTTGGTGTTATTTACTTGCATTTTTGCAATTGCAATAGTAGAGGTTTCTTCTTCTTCTTCTTTTCTTTTTCTTTTTCGTCAAAATCTGCAAATTTTTAAATTATGGCCTGTCACTCTTACCAGGTGTCAATTGCACAGCCTTCTGAGACTCTTTTTGAGTATCTTGACGTTCCAACTCCTGTTTAAAGATAGGAGGACATATAATTTTAACACTCAGAAGACTTAAGACCTCAAGTAAAGCTTGATTTGGGCAAAAAAGCCTTTTAACTTTTGGTTTGGCAATCAAATGAAATAACAGCAATTACAACGAGTTGATTACAATCAATGAATTATGTCTTCTACACAGGTTTGGTTTCACAATTTAACTGGATGGCAGATACTGAAATGTGTCTTACCTGACCTCTCAATCTGTAGTTCACAGTTGTAAACTGCATGCTCACTATCATAGACATCTGCCTTTGGGCACTATTAAACTTTGTTCACAAGGAGTGGCACCATAATCTGACAGAGAATGATAGATCATGGACATGCATGCATCCATTACACAAGCTGGTACATATTTATGTCTATCCGAACTGTCCAAATCCTAGCTCCAATCCATGGGCTAACATGCAATTGACGAGGACAATCCAATCCATCCTTGATTTGGCTTTATTTCTAAAACCATTCATTATTTAGCCATGGAGGCTCTTCTTACCTGCATAATAGTCAAACAATTCAATTGTTGCATTTCTTATACCATATGAGAGAAGTGCCCAACATAGTTTTAAAGAAAATCTTGTTGTCCCAAAATGAATAGATTTGGGGCAGATTTCTGGACTGTCCAGAGGTCTAAGATTAACCAGATTTTGTGGCGTCTAAAAATCCAAACTTGGGACAGATCTTGAGGCAACCATCAGTCCCATTTTGGACATTTTAAGGGCCATCTGCTGGTCCAAATATGGACAGATTACATGGTCAAATTTGAGCTATTTTACACCAAAATCAAAGGCCCCAATGGTTGCCGCGAGTACAAAAATGATTCAAGTCTCAAGTTATAAGAAAAAATTAAAAGAAAATAGCTACGAGGTGGTCCAGAAAGTGAATTGTCCTGATCAATGGAAATGCACATTGATTGGATATTATAGATGTTTTATGCACCCAGAATCCTGAGAAGAGATGACAAATCTCCAAATGGCTTAAGCAAAGAGCTGATTGAATATTTGAAAAATAAAACATTCACTTTTGACATAAAACACAACGAGGTTGGTTCAAATAAAACCAACTCTTGAAAATCCATCCTGGTGTGAGAGGTCTCTTACACACAATTCATTTGCTGAATGATGTAGAATATAAAATATATTTTCAAAATCCTTACCTCATCAAAGCTCTTTCTTAATTTGAATATGGACCATCATGTTCTAAGGCAGCTCCAAGGTAGAGAACCTTAGATCCAGGAGTCTTTGATGTTGAAATCCTTCATACAACCATTCCCCGCAGGAAGCCAAAAGTACACAGTTCAGAAAGTTGAATCAAATCAGGAAGACAATCAATGTGCATCCAGTCAAATGTGGACCACTCCACATGTCCCCTAACAAAATAAGTAAAAACAGTTCAGAAGCCCATAAAGGACAGGTGCATCATGAAATTTTCTTCATGACTCTGCCATCTAAAAGCTGGAAATTTTACAAAGGCAGCTCAACAAGAAAGGTCCAAGTTTGAAGATTGGATAAAATCAAATTTATGGTTGACCAAAATCCAACAAATTTTCATAATCATGAATATTCCAACAAATCACTTTTGCTGAACAAAGTTGCTTGCAGTAAAAATTCGTATAAAGCCAAACAAAATCAGCACATGTTGCGCCTGACCAAATGTGCAGTAAAATCATACTTGTTGCAGTAAAAAATCATACTTAGTGGGCCATTGTGTAGAAGGATGGAAAAAAAAAAATCGACGTGATTGGACCATTCCATCAATGGCCTGCAATGGATGGTTAAAACAGAGTTCAGGAAAAATGAGCAAAGGATCATTCAAATATAGAAGCCATTGCCATTGGACAGTAAAGGTTGTCTAATCACTGAGATTTCAGCCCATCCACATGGTGGCCCACCACCAGATCACTTTTCCTGATCCCCATGCATGCTTGATATGTGTATAGTGGGGACCTCACTCTATAGTGACTGCATGAAGCAAAACTCATAGTACAAAAAAAAAAAAAAAAAAAAAAAAAAACTAATTGAGGCAAAGCACATGTAATGAGTACAAAAATGCAACAAACACAAATTCATAAATTTACCTGGATCTTAAATCTGACAAAATCACAAACACCTAGCCTACAAACAAACACCTATCATCGAAATAACCAGCTCAACCGAAACTTCCTTTAAATTAAAATCATTTGATCAAATCCACGGAAATTAATACCCAAAAATCCACCAATTCCGAGAATTTTACAAGATTTACACACAAGAAAGCTTTCCATTACAACAAAATAAGAAAAAAAAGAGTTCTATTTGGAAAGAAAATTCAAGAAAAAGCGAGAAACCGTCAAGTCATACCGAAGAAAAGGAAATTCACCGCTTACACTTGCAGAGATCGGAAGGAATGTCGGAAGATCTGAGCTGGAATAGTTGATTTTATGAGGGGAAGGAGAAAGGGAGAGAAATGGAGGAAAACCATAGCAGAGGTTTCAGCTCTCTGATGAAGAAAGGCGAAACCATCTCCAGAAGATTGAGAGAGGAAGGTTTTGGAGAGAGAGAGAGGCAACGTATGTAAGAGATTCTCCTTCCGCTGGACATGTGCGCACGTGTTGGGCCTGGTTCTCTGAATGGAGAGTGCATTCTCCTCCACATGTGCGCACGTGCCAGAAGTGGACCTCGTAGATTCCCTAGTTGGTTTGCGTACTGCTCAGCTCCCGACCGACATGCGCATGAGCTGAACGGTGTGATTTTAGCAGTGTAATTTTAACATATTTTGACCTGCGACGGTGTGATTTTAACGTATTATGATACGCAACGATGTGATTCCATCTTTTCGGCTAGGATGCTCCTTCCGCTGGACATTAGTACCATCAAAATGGTAGGATCCATAAGATTAGTTTGGCCCGCTCATCAGGTGGGCCACATCATGGAATTAATGGACAACCAACAACCAAAATGGACAGACAAGATCATTTACACAAAATGGTCCCAATCAACAATTTGATTAATCTATTTGTTAGGGCTCATCATGGATGGACTATGATATAAAACAATAGCTCAATCACAACCATCCAAATCAAGGATAGATTATCATGTTAGTATGATATTTTTATGCTACCCTTCAAATGTGTCCTAGATTTAATGTATGGGCCAGTTCAATCAATTGAGTTGTTCAAGTGAATCAATGAGCTAGGTGCACTATATGCTCTGATTATACTAGAGCATTTGAAAAAAAAAAAAAAATTAAAAGAAAAATTCATATATTAGCTTTTATCATCTCAATATGTTTTAGATTTTTTTTTTTTTTTTTTTTTTTTGTCCACGATAAATATTCAAGAAATAAGTCATTATTACCCATTTACAAAATTATCAATTTTTTTCAAAATTCTAATTTTTTGAAAATTCTCAATTTTTAAGTTCACAATTTTTTTTCTAATTTCTTAAAAAAAATTCAAAATTATATCAAGTCTTTAAATATTATCATTTTTTTTTCAAAATTTGATGTATTTTTTTGAAATTCTCATTTTTTGAAATTTATCTATTTTTTTACCTGTAAACAATTCTTAGGTAGAAGCCTACAAGTACTTGGGGATTTAGTATTTTCGTTGCTAATTATCACCTTTACCTAGTAATGTTTTCTTTGGTAAAAAGGGACCTTTTACCTAGGAAAAATTTCATTGGTAAAAGTGCAATTACCAACGAAATACTGTCTTCCTAGGTAATTGTGAGCTTTTACCCAGGAATATTTTTCCTTGGTAAAATAAAGCAAAATTTTTAAAATCATTATATTTTTAGCCACGAAATAATCCTCTATCCACCCACAAAATTTAAATTTTGTTGATATTTGTTACTTTTACCAAGGTATATTTCCCTTGGTAAAAAGCGGAGCAATATTCACCTAGGAAATTCTATTTCGTCAGTAAAAGTGTATTATTACTTAGGAAATTTATTTCCTCGGTAAATATTTCCTGGGTAAAGGTCGTTTTTCTTGTAGTGGCTCTTCATAAGCCGCCTTGAAAAATACCTACTGATCAGATGATCTAAACCATCCAATTAATGGTATACAGAATAGATGTACAAGATTGTTCATAGAAGATAGGCCCAGTCACGTATAGAGTCATCTGATTGCTGTCATTTTTTCCCAGTAACACAATAAGAGGGGACTGGACCTAAATGATGGTTCAGGTAGGTGACATGAATGAAGGGGAGAGTTTTTGGAAGACTTCTCATGTTTGGCACTATGAAGCCCCTCCAAAGATCGGGGCTTTTGGGTGGCTCGTGGGAAGAAATAGAATTTTGACCCTTGATAATCACCAAAGGTGCTCCATGACCATCCCAAATATTTGCCTTCTCTGTATGTCCAATGCAAAGTCGGCTAACCATCTTCTCATTCATTGCGCTTTTGCTAGCCAAGTGAGGGTTTTTGTTCTCACCAGATTCGACATGGCATGGTTTATGCCTCTAGATATTGATGATCTTTTGTTAGCTTGGCACGGGGTGACCTTTTGCAAGAGGATGTGTGCGGTTTGGAGATTTTGTCTCCTTGCTGGTTTGTGGGCTATTTGGAATGAAAGGAATGGTAGATTCTTGCGCAACACGTCCAAAAGTGCTCTGTGGGTTGCTAGTTGTGTGTGGTATAGTGTAGTGGAGTGGGCGGTGGGAAAGGGTTGGATGGGGAAGATGTAATCTCTTTTGTTTTTGTTTCTTTGTTTTCTGCTTCTTATTGTTCTTGCTTTGGCACTATCTAAGCACTTTTCGATGAAAGTTCTAGTTATCTTTCTCAAAGAAAAAGAAAAAGAAAAGAAAAAAAAAAAACCTATAACATTGTTTGTAAGGCTCTCAATTACCCTATGTTTCTTTAAGCCAATAGAACCAAATACTATTACGAAAAGAATATCAAACTTCCCAAAACTCATTAATCATATTGGGGAAACCATGAATCCCAGATCGATGGGATGGTCATGTCCATTTGGTTTTAGACTGGAGAATAGTTATAATCTGTTAACCGAGATTTGATTCAGACCGGATGGCCCTATCCATTTTTTGTTTCAAATGAGAGACGGTGGGTCTTCTAATGTCGTTCAAATGAGATATGGCAACCCTATTCAATTTATATCAGATAGGAGACAAAATGAAACCAAATGATAAACATTGGCCTTACAAACATCAAGACGGCTCCTGCCAGTGATGTTTTCAAAGTGGCCCTCAAATTGCAGGCAAGTTTCTATAAAGTCCAAATTGAAAATAACACAATCGCATTTGGAGTTCAGGCCTTCAATATGAATGCTACAGCCCTGTCTGGCAAACGCCTAAAAATGAGTTCATCTCATTTTAGTTAACCACCATCATTTTATCAATAATTACGATCTCTGATGCATAATTGTTGTATCTAAAATGAGACGGACTCATTTTTAGGCATGTACCAAACAGTGCCCAAGGAAATCCTAATTTGGTTATTTGCACTTTTTGGTGTTAATAATTCAAATTCAATTCAAGAGCATGTATATCCGAATGCACCCTACAGATCTCATACCGAAAAGTGCTTGATCAAGGCTCTTGTTGTCCAGATACTCGTAAACCAGAAGTCGCTTATCTCCCTCAATGCAGCATCCATACAACTTTACAAGGTTTCTATGTTGAACTGCAGATATTGTAGCAATCTCAGCCATGAACTGACTCCTTCCCTGGCGAGATGCCGCCGAGAGTTGCTTGACAGCGACCACCCTCCCGTCTGAAAGTGTACCCTAAAGAAGACCACAGTCAAATAAAAGCAAGTGAATAGTGCATGTATGTAAGTAGGCATACCTTTACGTATTATACATGCACACATATTTGTTCAATCTGGCATTGCTAAACAAGTCTAAGGGTGTCCTTTGATAGCAGAAATCCAAGGGAAAGGGGATTTTTTTTTCATTGAAAAGATAGCTGGGGCTGTTTGGATAGAAAAAAGACCCAAGATTCGAAAACGATAATCATCACACTTGTCCACCCTAGCACAAGATATGAGGTGACTTTTGTCAAATAAAATTTAGATTTCCACTTGTATCCAAACAGACCCCTAATTCTAGAAACCTATTTTCTAAAGTAAATATGGAAACAATCATTACATAATCATTGTGATCTCTTAACCCACACCATGGATTCCTTGTATCCACACCCTAAGGGTGCGTTTGGATGATCCAATGATTGAATAGTGATTATTAGTCTAATAAATTGGAAATAGCCAATTGGAATCTCCTTAGAATTCACATTGAAGATCTGGGCACCAAACTGCAATTTCGTTACTTACATGTTGGAGTTGAAAGAAACATAACTCCAATTTGAAGGTGAAACCTTCAAATGCTGAGGCAATTTTCATAAGGAGAGATTGAAGAGGGGATTCACGTGGCACTTGCCATCGTGGCATAGGTGATAAGATTGTTGGTCATCTTCCTTCCAACCATTTAGTTTTCTCATACAACTGTGGCTTCAACTGATCAGTGGACCAGGCTGATCATTGGGCCAGGCATTTTTATGGCAGCAACTGCCAGATGATGACCCATATCTCTCATATGTGTACCATGTTGCTATCTGTGCCATAAACTATCTCTTTGGTCTCTCTTCACGCAAATCAACCTAACACTGTTCTGATAAAATGCTAGGAATCATAATTAATTTCTATCATTGCATCCTGATTAAACTAAACTATTATGATTCAGTTCATTTGTGCATCCAAATCGCCAGGAAATAACTAGCATAACTTCTTAGCTGTTCTTCTTACTCTATAAAGAAAAAAAAAAAAAAACTCAACCATCTGATTGTGATGCTAATTTACCTTGTAAACTGGTCCAAATCCTCCCTCTCCGAGTTTATTCATAGGATTGAAGTCCTCTGTAGCAGTCCTGAGCTGGGCATAGCCGAAAGTGTTTGGTTTTGTGCCCATTCCTTGAAAATCTGCATATAATCAAGAAGGCAGATTTCATTCATAATTCACTCCGAAGAATATAAATTCCTCAACCTGAAGAGGATATGCCCAGGATACTCAGGTCTCCAGCTTCTGCAGTGGGTCCAATGGCTCAATGATCGAGACTGTTGATCCATCGGGCCATGCAGTGGATGTACCATGCCTGAAAAACCCAACCTTTCAATCTGTAGCTGGCAAATAGAATATTAAGAAGAGAATTACAGCAATGGTCCACATTCAACTGAAAAACATTCCAAGATTGGTAGCTAGGATCTTCTAAATTTGGAGATTCCAGGAACATGGTCCATCCACTATCCAATTTCATTCACCTTGTTCTAAGTATTCATTTATTGTGTTGGAGAACATTTTAAATGAATGGTTAGCAGAAGTACGGAAATTAAAACTATAATTACACATAGCGTTACCATCATACCCAATGAATAAGCTGGCACGTCATGTATTCTTAAATCAAATCACAATAGTCCCATGTTTGGATGCACAAGTGAATTTTATTGCAAAGAGTAAGTTTAATAAAGAGGAATTGGCAAAAACTAGTGATCATCCCTGGGATCCATATAGAGGAAGCAAGCAATTATATGATACCCGAGCGTAGGATATACAGTGTCTTTAAGACTTAAATTTGAGAAAAGTCTGATCCATGGCTTAGTAATCTACACTGTGGATAACAAAAAGGCCCCACCATGGATATGTGACTTCCAAAAATCCCCATTAGAACAATCTTAACCCTTTGATCGGTGGCCTATGAATGGGTGGTTAAGAAGAAATACAGTAGCACTCCACGTTGAAATGACATGAGGCTAAAGATTGAGTGCTACAATCTTCCAAACAGGGAAATTATTGGGAATCACTCATCCACATTGGGGCCCATGAGATCAATGCTCTGGATGACTGTGTGACAGCTCCCACTTGTACAAACTAGAGGCTCAAGGATACTGCCCTTGGCTTCCTCTGAGGGAGTCCCTCAAATTGCAGTTACATTTGACAGCGTACGAACTAGAAACCAACAGAACTGCGTTTTGCAGCCCAGACCCTCAAGTTGAATACTACGGAAACTACGATCTGGCTAATTCCACTTTATTGGACTAATAATTACAATTCAATTAGATAGTCATCCAAACATCCTAAGTGGCTTTGGCATCTCTGAATTCAAGACTTTGCAAGTATTAGCTGTTTATTAACATAAACAATACCTTCATCTTCATCATTGGCCAATCTCTTCCTTCTTCGTATTAAAATATAAGCAGCGAAAATGGTTACAATGATCATTACTCCAACAGAAACTGATCCCAACAGCCAATCCAGTCCTGTTCTTTGTCGAAGTGTCCGTTGGTGGAAGATTACTAACTGTTGGTATAAAATCTGAAAAAAAAAAAAAAAAGAACAAACAAATGAACAGTGGTCATTGTCAAAACTATTTTGGGAACTTCAAGGGTTCCCTCGGTGCTCAGTTGAGCTAAGTAGCAATACCTTGACTAACTACCAAAAAAATTAACTAAATGGAGGTGCCAACATTTTAATTCATAATTACAATCAAACCCTAATTGCAATTCCACATGTTTGAAGTTGGACACGAAATGATCGGAATCGGTTTTTAGGTGCTAGCCCCACTCTGATAATTTCCACTTCATGGAATTCAAATGTGTTGAAACAGAAACTAAAAGATAATTGTAAACATTCAGTAGAGCTTCATTCACCTGGAGTAACACTGACGCCCGAAATGGATGGTCCATCGTAACCACCATTAGGAGGAATGCAGCACGTTCCCTTTCCAGCCCAAAAGAGATGAACTTCCAGGTAATTCTCAGACACACGAACCTTGAAATCCTTCTGAACAGCACGAAAGGAAACATTACCTGCGTCCCTTTTTATATTGAAGTCTTTGAGTACCATATTTTCCTGGAGAATTAATGAACAGTGCTTCAAAACCAACGGAGATTAAAGGCATCAGGAATTCATATAGTCATATAACCATTTTGGATTTTACAATTATGCAGAAGGGGCATTTATGGCCCAATACCTGACTTGTGGCAGAAGCAACAGAGGATTTGTAAATATCAATCTAGTAAGTCTGGTCACTGGATAACCAGCAGTTGAGAATCACACCAAAGACAATCTTATCCACATGCACTAGCAGTTTCAAATGGGTCGCCAGAACACAAATGGATTCAATGGGAGAAACAGATGGGTAGGATCACCCATTCGATGAGTTGTTAAACCAAGGTTCATAACCCACTAGTTGGATTGCTCGGATGCAACTCCCTGCCTGCCATATGTCAGGTACTAGGCAATGGAACCCAGATTGCACTTACAATTTCTATGAAAACATCACAACGTTTGACATTTGAATGCTTTCAAGGTGTATGGAACCCCTTTCTAATTTTGTAGATGACTAGCATTGTGCTTGTTCTATACAAATTTCACAACATCACAGGTTTTTACCGCCACATGTCAGCTACTATGAAATGGACACCCCTTCCAAATCCAGCATGACAATCAGGCCGCCCTAGCAATTTCTGTGAAAATATTATAATGCTAGAACATTGAATGCTTTCAAGGTGTGGAACTCGTTTTTAATTTTGTGGGTGGCTAATATCATGATTATTCTTTCCAAATTCACAATTATTGGTTTTTATCATCTGTGTAGTTATCTGATGTGCGAAAAAAAAAAAAAGAGTGACTTCATATTTGGTAATCATGGGTGATCGTCTGGGTGTGGGTGTTTTTTAATGGGCGCTTCTGTGGATTACCATTCATATATTTGTTTCGGGTTTCTGTATACTAAAGAGTTCATAGGTGAAGAGCGATTAAGTACTCTAATCCTCTTTTCCTCTCTCCCATCTCTATTACCATGAATCTACTCAGTAAGTAAAGCCCAAACTTGTCAACGTGACGTTTGTTGGCTACATACTAATATTAGTAGCCTTCTTTGTGATCTCTCCACATCATTTCTTTTAAAATACAAGCTTTATAGATTTTCAATTTACTCAAATAATATTAGTTGTGACATAAAACCATCAGTAAACAATAAAAAAAGCTGGTTATCTATTTAAAACTGCAAGAATACAAAGGGAAAGGGTAGTTCTGTGATTTTTGCTTAATACTGTGTGCATTATATGTAGGCTAGGGCCAACCATCTAGGCCTTCAGGGTACTTTGGTCATTTTCTTGCTTTAACTTTGTTTTATAGGTTGCAACCTGTTTCTTTACTAGATAAAAATCATTAAGATTCTCCTCGGGATTCATGGTATCAGAGCCTCTTCATTCTATGGTTCCTCTTTCTAATTGAAGATCTAATTAGTTTGGGTCTCTACTCATGGCTCAGTGGAAGACTCACAAGAGTTTCAACACAGAGGTCATGGGTTCGAGTACCCATTGTGCTGTGTATATGTGTGGGTGTGTAAAATAATAATAATAATAATAAAGGATCTAATAAGTTTGAGCAACTGCAAGATTTTCTTTTTCCATTCCTGGTTGTCATCTTTTTCTTTTAGTATCTTATTAGCAAACTCTCAATGTTTTATATTAAGATATAGAACAAGCCCCACGCTCCAGCATAGTATTCAACAACGGTAACAGTGTCTGTAACGGCCAGCCTTATGGCTGTTATGTTATCAACCATAATGGCCATTACAACCCTATCAAGTTAAAATTATTTTTAGAAGAAGGAAATGAATTGTCCTTGCTGTGAGCTGGTTATCAGATGCCCACCCGAAATCCAATCACATTTTCCACCATAAATGCGGATATTAATAAATTAAGGAATCAGAAATGATAGACACAGCATACAAGTAACCATAATTGAACTGTCTGAAACCATGGGGCCCACAGTAGATGGGTCATAACCACAAAATCAGATCAATCGAACCATCTGAATAATGGGCATTGTTGAAATCAGGCCATTGCGAATTCTTCCATTTTAATGCCCATTGGATGCACATCATAAGTTGTACTACTGTTGGTTCAAGAACAATCTAAGGTGGGGGCCTTCGATGGTTTCGACACTTTGTATAATCATGAGCTCTTACAAGATCTTCATGTTTCTCAAGTTAGCAAATGTTGAAGGAATCTCGCCACTCAACCCGCTGCTATCCATGTATCTGTGAAAAGCAAGCATACATCATGAATCCAATTGTAAGATTTCTTGTGGTAATATCAGCTAGAGGAAGTCTCACAGCATCTTAATGGTAGCTGTCCATCGAGAACGGTCAAAGCAGTTAACATGGCTGAAAGGGTGCCTTGAATAGCCATATAACTGTAAACAAACAGTCCAAGAAGGGAGTTTAATTTACACATTCCAACAACTACTTCCTCTCTGCAAAATATGTTTTCTATACTTTTATTAACAAGCTTTGAATTTCCAGTGACTCATTGCTGGAGTTGTTTGGGGCTGTTAAAGTCCCTTGATATACATCGACTTGCCATCCTCTAGTAGCTTGAGCTTTTAGATCAGTGGTGATTTGACTTGTTATCAGAGGAGAAGGTAAGTGTTCAGGCATTCCATCGAACACATGGCGGGCGTCCTTCATGCTCCCATCGAAACCCATCTTAAATGAAACCCACCTTCACTAATTCAGACCATCCAGTAAATAAATAAATAAAACATAGAGAGAAAGAGAGAGAGAGAGAGAGAGAGAGAGAGAGAGAGATAATAAAACTCACTGTTGCCACTCCTTGCTGCTGTCACTGATTGCGTCGACAACCCCGCTTCCGTAGATTCTATGGCCCCCATGACCGTCGATTCAAACCACCCAAAATCCCCAATCACCATTGTCTCCATTGATTCCGGAGAGCACACACGTTCGTCGCTACCGAAAACAGCCCCCAATATTCCTGCCTCACACCCACGGCAATCTCAACCGTGTCCACCACCACCATTAGATCACAGAGAATCCATCACAGAAGCAGTACAAGAGCCAGTGACCCATCACAACGGCGATCTCTAGTCCCTGAGCCCATCGCGTCCGATTTCAGTCAATAGAAACTGCAAAAATCCCAAATCGGAGTGCCCAAAAACCCTAATTCCAGGACTTCTCTCCCTCTCTCTCTCTCTCTCTCTCTCTCTCTCCGGTTCCTTAGCGAGAGGGTCATTGGATCTGCTTTTTCAACGAGGGGAGACAATTCGAAGGAATGGTTCCAGAAATCCCTCTTCGAAAATGAGTTTTGCATTAAATCCGCGCAATGTGAGTTTTACATAATTTATATAACATAATAAGTTATCAGCCGTACATTTGAGGGCCCACCTAATAGAAGATTAAGATTTTTTATATAGATAAAAATATAAATATTAAACATCTACAAGTGGACCTACTATTTGGATGGTCTGGATGACTCTACATCAATGCCACAAGTGATATGAATAGTCACCACCAATTTACATTATATCACTTAATAGGAATATTTTCCTTGGCAAAAGGGACTTTTTACCTAGGAAACATTTCATCGGTAAAAGTGAAAATTACCAACGAAATAATAATTTCCTAGGTAATTGTGAGCTTTTACCTAGGAATTTTTTTCCTTAGTAAAATTAAGCAAAATTTTTATGGACTTGGTATTTTTATCACGAAATAATCCTCTATTTACCCACAAAATTTAAGTTTCATTGATATTTGTCACTTTTACAAAGGAAAATTTCCCTTAGTAAAAAGCGGAGCAATATTTACTTACGAAATTTTTTTTTCGTCGGCAAAAGTGTATTATTACCCAGGAATTTTCTTTCCTCAGTAAATATTTCCTAGGTAAAGGTCATTTTTCTTGTAGTGATTATTGAGATTATCTTTTTGCAAAGATCAGAATTTCGACTCATGAAGTGGACCACACTTTCATATTTTGTATTTATCAATGGCTAATCTTTTGTCGTTTGGTCTAGGCCATCTAATGAGTGAATGGGGCTGATTTTTGTATAAGGCTATCCTCATGGTGGAGACAACCTATTGGAAGGGTTGGATGTGGCACGAAACATAATAGGTTGGAAATAATTCACTTGGTGGACAGTAACTTAATAGGTTGGACTTCAAACCTTCTTAAAAAAAGAAAAAGAATGAAACTGCTGCATATTAATCACTAATAAATTCGGTGGCATATTCGAAATTCCAGACATATCATATGGCATTTCTAATGAAGAATGATTAAAATAAAATAAATTAATTAAAAAAAAAAAAAAAGGAACTTACATTTCTTGCAGGCTTGTCAAATTCCCCAACTGAGGTGGAAGTGAACCAGACAAGTTATTTGAGCTTATACCACTGAAAATAATAATTAATTAGTTAATTAATTCATCTCCAAAAATACCCCTGTTGAGAGGTCTGTCCTAATTCTTATGCCAGTGTCTTCATGGTGGGGCCTACCATTTTGAATGGTGCTGATTCCCCCACAGAAGTGGATGTTGAAGGGAAAGATGTGGCTTGACGGCAAGATGTACCCCACCACCTGAACGATTCAGACCGTTCATCTAGAAGCTCCCAACGCAGATAGCCCATCTGGGTAAAAAAATCTCAATCCTCGCCTTCAGATGAGTGGTGATGATCCCCAATCAATGAAATTATTTTCATGTTGAGCTTATACGATGGAAGTTTCTACATGAACGGTCTGGATCTTATGTGCTAAGGAAGAAGAGACGAGCAGAGCAGCTGGAAGAGTATGAGAGCAATTGGGTATGCACCCAGCTACTCTACCACATGGCTCGCAGATACCTCAATCCAAACCGTCCAAACAGTGGGACCCACTGATGGAGGATACATCCCTAAACCGATTGATTAGTCCATCCTGACCTTTGGTCAATGCACACTTGTATGCTTATTTCAAACTGTTGATTATTTATCATCTCAACCATCCAATAGTGTTCATCAATCAATCAGCCAGTCAGAATCATCTGTCCAATGTGGCTTTTTCGATGACCAATATAAAGATCATAGTGATGGAACGAATCTAACCGTTGCTGTATAAGAGTTATATGCCGTTCTCTCTTTAAAGTACATGTTATGAACATGTAGTGATCGGGACCGTTGATCCTGTTGGCTACCGTGTGGATGGGCTATAAAGGAAAAGTTGGAGTGATTGGACCACTTATCGGACGGCTACGGCAATCCACTCCCCTTGACTTTTTTGGTACGGCCCATCTACGGGATGGCCCAGTAGACTGACGGTTCCGATCATAACTCTTTGCCACGTGCTACACACTAGCATACTCTTTTCAAAAAAGAGTGCACGAAATTCACTAAAATCTGATCAATGATTTCTCTGCTACATCCTTACAAGGTCAGGATCTTCCAATCATTGTGATTTTTCGTCTACGGTCCATTCATGGAGTCTTATGACGAATGAATGGTTCAGATCATAACACACTTATATGTGAAGGATATCTTACAAGGAGATTACGTTCCGAAGGTTCCCTAGCTCTTATGGGATGGTACCTGACACGGCGTTAATACTAACAGAACTGAGAGGAGAAATTTCCAACTGTAAACCCTTCTTTTCACCCACCAGCAAAAGTAAACTCCTTAAAATTATTGTTTCCCACTCTAAACTTTTGAAAATTCATCGGACGAAAATACCCTTTCCTTCTCTCTTCCTCCTCCAGGTCGTATTCCTCCTCCGTCTTCCTCCACTGCTGTCCACCATCAGCTTCCTCCTCCGTCATCTTCCTTAGCCATCATCTTCTTCCTTGGAGCGGTCGTCTTCATCCTTCGAGCGGCTAAAAATGGCTCACCCGTCCAAGCATCGAAAAGGTATTCTAATATAAGTAAAAATGTGAAAGTGTGAATGGAGTGTACCAATTTGATTGTGAAGTATTTGTGAAAATGTGAAAATGAAGGTGAAAATGGAATGGAATGTGAAGTATTTGTGAAAATGTGAAAATGAATGTGGAAATGCTAATGGAGGTGGGAATGGTGGTGAATGTGAAATGTTTGAGAAAATGTGACAATGGAGGTGAAAATGGAATGGAATGTGAATTCGCCCCTCTGATTGGTCAAAGCCCACAGTCAATTCCACCCTTGTGATCGGCCAAATCCCACTACGATCGGCCAATTTCACCCCTATGATCGGCTAAAGCCCACTGTGATCGGTCAAAATGACCGATCACAGTGAAATTTGCCCCTGTGATCGGCCAAAGCCCACTGTGATCGGTCAAAATGACCGATCACAGTGAAATCTGCCCCAGCTGTGATCGGTCAAAGTCCATTGTGATCGGTCAAAATGACCGATCACAGTGAAATCTTCCCCTGTGATTGTCCAAAGCACACTGTGATCGGTCAAAATGACTGATCACAGTGAAATCTACCCCTGTGATCGTCCAAAGCTCACTGTGATCGGTCAAAATGACCGACTTCTCCTTTTACGACGGACTTCAGCCGTCGTTGTTTCAAAAAAAACGACGGCCTAAGTCCGTCGTAAAAGGAGAAGTCGGTCATTTTGACCGATCACAGTGAGCTTTGGACGATCACAAGGGTAGATTTCATTGTGATCGGTCATTTTGACCGATCACAGTGGGCTTTGACCGATCACAGGGGTATATTTGACTATGATCGACCATTTTGACCGATCACAGTGTGCTTTGGACGATCACAGGGGAAGATTTCACTGTGATCGGTCATTTTGACCGATCACAATGGACTTTGACCGATCACAGGGGCAAATTTCACTGTGATCGGTCATTTTGACGATCACAGTGGGCTTGAGTCGATCATAGGGGTGAAATTGGCCGATCGTAGTGGGATTTGGCCGATCACAAGGGTGGAATTGACTGTGGGCTTTGACCGATCAGAGGGGCGAATTCACATTCCATTCCATTTTCACCTCCATTGTCACATTTTCTCAAACATTTCACATTCACCACCATTCCCACCTCCATTAGCATTTCCACATTCATTTTCACATTTTCACAAACACTTCACATTCCATTCCATTTTCACATTTTTACAAATACTTCACAATCAAATTGGTACACTCCATTCACACTTTCACATTTTTACTTATATTAGAATACCTTTTCGATGCTTGGACGGGTGAGCCATTTTTAGCCGCTCGAAGGATGAAGACGACCGCTCCAAGGAAGAAGATAATGGCTAAGGAAGATGACGGAGGAGGAAGCTGACGGTGGACGGCGGTGGAGGAAGACAGAGGATGAATACGACCCTGGAGGAGGAAGAGAGAAGGAAATGGTATTTTCGTCCGATAAATTTCCAAAAGTTTAGAGTGGGAAACAATAGTTTTAAGGAGTTTACTTTTGCTGGTGGGTGAAAAGAAGGGTTTACAGTTGGAAATTTCTCGACTGAGAGGGAAAAGAAAAAAATCAAAGCAAATGTTAGAATCATAGTACATGGAACCCTAAATCAGGCACTTCAATTTACACGTGGCACAAACATATACCCAATTTGGACGGTCCAAAGTGTACCCCATCAGGCTATATTCAATTTTGACGGTGCAGATTAAGTTTCATATATGCCATGTGTAGAATGACTTTGGTTGCGAGTATGCTCTACCATGAAATGGAGATTATCATATAATTCATCAATAAATAGTTAAATATTAGGATGATTGCACCAACAAAATGGTGTGTGCATGATCATCGTTCATGTGGGCCCCATCCTATATATAGTTTCAGAGTATCTGAGAGTTGCTATGAAAAAATACAACTGTCCAGTCATATTCTCAAAGCAATTTTGGGCCTATAGTAGGACCCACAAAATGAAAGGTGGACCAAACTCATCCTTCGGACTTGCCCAACCATGGTTTTGATCATCCATACGTATATTGAGCTTTGTGTGTCCGAGCTTTCTATAAGGTGGGCCTCACTGATTAGATCTTCTAGCTCAAAAATCATGCAGGGTAACTCCTCAAATGGGCCACAATGTACAAAACAAATTTCTATGTAAAACGATTTTTTTCCAAGCCATCCATTTGTTGTGTGTCGGCCACTTTGAAACTGGTGGTGACTCATCCACCTACCATATGGCACTCATGTGCAGCTATCCAGACCATCCAAATTGTGGGAAAGGTGTGGATGGACGGTTAAGTATTCCAAATTCGAAGGTAAAAATCAAATGGCTCCTATCATATCCTTCGTGTCCTTTTCGTATATGCTACATCCACGAGTGGTTCAGAGATTTGGGTGGTCTGGATCGCCCTACAACCATGCCACGTAGACTATTAAAGAGTGACAAATAACAGCTACAGCGGATATTTCGCTGTGGGAGAAATTTCAATTCTTACATGTAGGCCACGGACCTTAAATTGCCGATGAATGCTGGCAAGGGACCGTTATGTAGTTTTGTGAAAAATCCCAGCAATGTATAGAAAACACTTAGTGATGTGTGACACGTGTGCAAAGATCAAAGACGCTCATCAGGTGGGGCCGACAATGTTGATTTCCTGTGTAAACTAACCGAACTCTACTTCTAACTTGATAGGCCATGTAACATAGTGGGCCCGCTTAGACAGAGCCCACTATAGCTAATTTCTCCCCCAAAGTTTGATTGATGATCATAACCTTTGATTAATGGATATTTATCCATAATAGAATTCAGACCATTGAATGGCTTTAATTTCAACTCCACATCAAATATCCAACAATCAGCCACTCAAGAAGTTAAATAAGTGTAGGTTTTGATCTACAATCCATTTAAACTGGGCCCCAACATTTGGACGGTTGATCTGGTACCACAACAACAACAACAACGAAAAAAATGGGGAGGAGGAGAATCCGTACAAATTTGTGAGGAAAGTCAGGTTTTGGAGCTCTTCCGGAATTGGCCCTATGACGTTCAACCCTCGCAGTTTGCTGAAAAAAAAGAAAAATAAAATGTAAGTAGGGTCCGAAGGAATACTCAAATCTGTAGTCCACTACACCTTTACGTACACGTGGTATCTATCCTCAATGATCCTAGCCATTCATCTGGTGGTTACCACTATGGATGAGCTATTACACAAAGATCAAATCGATCAGGCTATTCTAAACATCCAAGGCCCACCAGACGGTCCACTTGATAAATAATATTTCCGTACAAAGATAGTATATCTGAGTGTCCACTTACATTTGGGTTATGTGGCAGGTGGATCCACCGTTGAATGAGCAATCACATTTGATCCCAGGGTTGATGATCGGTGATAAACTAAGGGCAACCCTGCTGCATGGCTCTCCGCTTGTGTTCCATTCGTTAGAAGCATAACGACCCCAGTGTTGGAAAATGGCATTAACGGCTCTCACTGGCCATACACATAATAATTAATTAATTAATTAATTAATTAAAATTTAAAAAAAATGTTATAATAAGCTCATGGGGACCAACACTAATCAACGGCTGTTAGGAAGCAGAAAAAAAAGGGAAATGAGTTGGAAATTACAATATGTTCGAACTGTGTGGGGTCCACCCGTGATGTCAATGTGAAATCAAAGCCGTGAATCTGGTGTATCTCCTCGTGTGCACCATACATGCGAAGGATCATCCACAAAAAAATCTCAAGTGGGACACGCTACAGGGAGAAATGTACAGTGACCCCCTAAAACCTATATATTCACTTGTTATGGCCCATCTAAATTTTGGAATGCGTTGACATACTGTTTCTCCCTTCATCCTAGTGGGGCTCACCTGATGAACGGGTTGGATGACATAAAAACAACATGGTCGACCCCACATTCCATTTGGCGGGCATCCTTCTTCCCATCGTCCCCTACTTTTCCCCTTTTTCTGTGGCCCACCCGAGTAATGGATTAGGCTGAATGTTGTGACATTCGGGGAACTCATACAATAGATGGGTTGGATGGAACTCATACAATAGATGGGTTGGATGAGGACCCTGTAGTTTCTCCTGCTCATCTTCACGTGCATGATTCTATACATGTTGGGCCATGGGTCGATAATCAAAACCGTTGATCTAGTGTCATGAATAGTGGATTTGAGATGTCCTGAAAATTTTTAAGATTGCAAGATCCAAACCTTTCCATTGATTGTCTTCAAATGTACGAGTTAAGTAGACACTCATATTGAAGCCAAAGTATTTCAAAGATAAAAATAAATAGATAATTCTACTTACTTGGTTTTTTCTGATTCTTGCAATTGAAGTTGAGGCCCATCTCATAGACGCTTTTGATCATCGAATCTGAGTTGGGGGGAGAGGGATTTCCACCATTCAAAGTGAAAATCGTAATATAAATGGCCTGGATCATTCGAAGATGACCGGGAGGATCGTACGTCAAGGATGTACAGTTGGAGTTGATGTACATGCACCGGCATTTTCCAGTGCAGTATATGTACTATATAGTGTATGAGTATGAGATCCAAGCCGTAAATAACGTGGGCCCAACATGTAAATCCCCTCGTGAAGAACTTAGGCTGTTTCCTAATCAGGTGCACCACACTTTCTTTAAAAAAATTGGCCAAAGTTTTTTAGCCATACATTTTTTTAGTAAATTGTGGTCAACTCGATTAACTGAATGGCATGCGATTTGTGCGGGACCGTCGAAATAGTAAAGCCAATTCGATGGATGGCTAGGATAGCATGCCCATGTGCCACTCAGGTTCATATGGTCGCATGTAGGTGAGATGCCAAACACATACATATGGGCCATCGATCCTCTAGTCCCGTTCTTAAAACATCGATGTCAGCCATGGTCACGTCGGTGGCCCACTGTCACAATCGAACGGCGCCATTGCACCCGGTCAGCACCACAGAGTCGAAAGATATGCAGTATACAGCCTTATTTTGAATAATATAATGGAAAAAAAAAAAAAAAATTTGAAAAGCTCAATATGTCTCAGCCACGAGATAGCAGACAATTTTTTTAGTTTTGGTGTCTCATTCACCGTACACATAGTGTACGTATTTGACAACTGGACCATTGAAATCAAGGGTCCCATTGTTGGTTGAAACTTGGGTCGAAATTTGAACTTATCTAACCATCTAAATCTTCCAATTTTTCTAGTTGAATTTGGACCGTTGATGTTTATTTCCAATCATCCATTTGATACCCGGCAATTGGATCATTTGGACAGTTCAATTAATTATTGCAGTCAATCCTATAATGCATCCAAACGTACAGACTGAGCATCTTTCTTTATACCCTGTTGTTCCTATCCATTGAATGGTCCAGTGAAGTGTTCAGATCACAGTGAGGTAAGTAGTTCGCCGCCAGCAACATTGCGAGAAATCTACTTAACCTTATCATTTAGATGAAGGAGAAGTCACAATACGTTTTCCGTAGATAGACCTACAAAATGATCATTGTTAGGCCCGTCAAGCAGCGAAGACCCACAAACCGATGGCCCTCGTATTGTGCATCATGCATTGTGAACTGGATTGGATATTCAAATCCAATGACCGGTGGACCTTAGCTTAAATAAATTAAAGACTTTGATATTGCATTCTACTCATACCGTCCATTGGGTCCGGTGCACATTCTTGGGCAGATTGTAAAAAAAAAAAAAAAATCATACTAGGCAGATGATACAATCCATCTGTAACTAATGGACTTCTTTTTCATTATACATCCATTCCCAAGCCAAGGATGGGATGGTTAAGATTGCATGATAAAATTAATTCTCCCTTGATGGCTCCTAATAAAGAGATGGCTCAGATTGTTGATTGGACCTGCTTTTATTTAAATAGTCTTGATGACCATCCATCTAATGGGCTTTTGATGAAATGGCTAGAATGATCTGATTTGTTCTCTTTGCACTTACAGTGCTCTAGACATATGTCCAGCAGCTCAGCATCATTTCCAGATCCAAGAAAATATGAAAAGGAAAATTTTAGACTCCACCATTGCTCATGTGGTGGATTGAAGAATACAGACCATCCATCAGGTGGCCCACAACATCAATGGGCCTCAGCCTAAGAAATTGCACCAACCATTTGATCCACAAAGAAATGTTCATGGCTATATATATATATATATATATATATATATATAGACTCCATCATTGTACATGTGGTGTATTGATGAATACAGACCATCCATCAAGTGGCCCACAACATCAATGGGCCTCGGCCTAAGAAATTGCACCACCCACTTGATCCACAAAGAAATGTTCACGGGCTACTAAAAAAAAAAGTCTGCCAGCGGGCAAAAGTCCAATTCGACTACAAGAAAATTATCCGTTTACAACTGGTAATGAACGTTGTAAACAGTTTTTTCCAACGGTCAAGAAACCGTTGTAACAGCTCCTGTTGCAAAAAAAGCATTACTACTTACAACGGTCATACCTGTTGTAAATAACTGTTTTTAACATCACATTCTACCCCTCGTGAAAAGTTCGAACGTTTACAATTAGTATGGCCTGTTGCAAAAAGAAGTCTTAACAACGGCAATGGTGCGATGTAAAATTGAAAGCCTATTTACAGCAATTATATGCCCGTTGTAATTATCTGTTGAGATGTTTAGTTACAGTGGCTTAGGCCCCTTGTAAATAGTTACTTTTTTTTTATCAATCACCACCCATTTTTTTTGTTCCCTACGTTCATTAGTCACACAAGAATCACAAAATCACCACAACTTAAAATGATATTGATAATTCAAGAAACTTAACCAGACCCTGCCAATGCAAATGAAGTTCCATGTCCAACATTAAGTTCAATTTTTTTTTGATAATTAAGTACTCATTGTTTTCTATACTACAGTATATGATTTAAAATGCACAATTTTGGGGAGGTGGAACCTTTTGACCCATGCCCACCGGGGAATAATGGAAGGGTCAAAGACTACAGGCTCGTCGTTACTCAATGCTTCAGGATTATCTTCCAACCATCATAAACGTGAGACTAAATGCAACGATAACTTAAACATGCAATCATAAGCACACATGAACATACAATGAGAATATACAGAATGATAGGCCACACATTGAATTGGTTCCAAAAAAAGGAAGAGAACTTACTAGTGCTATTTGCATGACTGCCATCGGCACTCCGCATGTTTTAATAAGAACACCTCGTTCAGCAAATTGATCCACCATTGTTTTCATCTTGCTGGTTGAAAATCCCGATAAATGAGGCCAACTTCTGATTGCATGGTCAATACTCACTTTTGGTACCTGACAGAAAAATAAATAAATAAATAAAATCTTTCCTAACAAATAGCTCATTTTATACAGCACTCATGACATATCCACTAATACAGGAAACGATATAGAGCACCAATATTTTTGCAGTGCTTGATAAAAGGTTGCAAAAGGGAACACAATATTAAAGAAATCTATGCTTTTTTCTTTTCTTTTCTTTTTTTCTTTCTTTCTTTCGAGAGAGATAACAGGGATTTATCTCTCTCAAAAGAAAAAAGAAAAAAAAGAACTTTGCTTTCTCAATTAACATCTTTAATCCTTAGCCAAATCAAGCATCCTTCTCCATATTCTTGCCATCTACTCGAGAAATAAATTAATAGGCCAACACTGAAAAAAGAAAAGAAAAAAAAGAAAAGAAAAGAAAAGAAAGCCTAATCTATATAAAAACAATAATCGAAAGAAAGGAAAGAAGAAGCTATAGTTGTGTTTGGATGTCAACCAAGTGCAGTTTAACAATTCTATAACTAAGCATACAGTAACTGGTTTTACACGTTTTTAGTTTTCTGTGGAGGTTTTCAACATCCACATTTTGAAGTTTTCCTATCCAAACAAGCTCACCAAATGCTTTTGTCATAATTCACCTCAGAAGGACAGCTTTAACATCATCCTACGTATATTGACAAAAATAAGCTTGGGTCTTGAAAACAGGTGCCAAAAAACATTAGCCATCATATATACAAAGGCTGTTTTTCAGGTTTTTCACCATCTTAAATGTAACGAGTGTTTGTCACTTACTATTTTGCAGACATGAGGTTTAAGCCTATGTTACCCTTTGCATGAATTAGTTTATCCCATCAAAAGATAGAAGTGCAATAACTAACAACGAATATATATGGTAGAAGAAAGAATATCTATGGTTACAACACAATCCAATTAGATGATACAAAGAAATAATATAGACTAGCCTAACAAACCAAGCAATTTGCAAGCCCCATGATTTCTATTTCCTTGCAATTCCATAGTTGTGATCAGTTTGTAAGGTGGCAATGCACATGTGCAACTGTGCCAGGCAGTGGCATGATCTAGTGATGGGTAAAAATAGATGGGTTTATGAAAGTCGATACAGTGTGTCCTGTTTGCTATTTTACCTCTAAAGTTCATCATGTACAGCAACATTTTCTCCTGCATATTACAAAACATGACAACAACTAAGAGGTGAGAACATTTGACAGTACGATCAAGCAAGATATTTCCATGCAAGCTGATCATGTGATCTTTAAAGTTACAATGAGAACATAAATGGGTATAGGAAGCATAGTGATGCTAAAGAACTTTTGATCTTTAAAAGTCACAATTGGTTAAGAAGATTTTTTTTTTTTTTTTTTCTTTTAAGCTGCCCTTTATCCTTGTGATGCTAAAGAACACATCTAAGATCAGACTAAATAGTTCGACAAGCAAAAGTCCCTTCCGTCATTAAACCAAAAATACAATGTGGACTACAAAAGGCAAGAGAAGATTCCTATAATTAAAAGGACTACTTAACATGGATCTGTACATGCCGTGAGGCAGGTCTTCACTTGGTCTATTTATGTTTTGCAAAGTTGTATAATGCATCTTTAATTGGTCCCTCAATTCCTCTGCCTGTTAGGTTAATGGAGGAAACGCGAAACTACAGTATTATCTTTCAAACACTAACAAATCCTGTTGAAACAAAAACAACTAACAAGAATGAGTTCCCAGACTATTCAAAATAAAAATCACCAGCAAAACCAAAAAGAAGTTAACTAGTATGGGCCTTCTAGTCTTATGCAATCACAACAAAGAACAATGATCTGATTTAGGCAGTAGAGAAAGCCGTGAGGCAATAACTGTACATAGACAAAGTTGTTTAGCCAAAGGCGTCCCCGTTCCAAAATCGAGATTTTGGTGTAGTGCAATGACACAGGTGCATCGGTGTGTCATTGGCAAATGTTTTTAAGACAGCAACACTAACATGCTTTAACTGTCTTCAAAATATCAATTTCTACCATTGAAAAATCATGGACTTGATAGGTTCAAAATTAATCAGTCGTAGGCAATTTAGAGCATTCGACAGCATAATAAACTAAACAGCTTCTCAAGCATACATGCACAATTTTTTTTTTAAGAATATGTGCTCAAAGTTGTTTAGCGCATCAAAATTTTAATAGCAGTTAATTCATCACAACTAGCTTCTTGTTATAACAAAATCTATGTTTTTCATGAAGTCAAACAGAAAATGAAAAGAACTTGACAAGAATTTGCCTTATGAAGGATGGTCAAATCCTGAATCTACAATGGCTCGAAGAAGCTCCAGCTTTAGAAAGTAATCTCTGAATCCTGAACTGAAATGTTATAAACAGGCTAAATATGCACCTGTAAAATGGACATTTATATTTATATACCACATTTCTTGTCATTAAGCCTATATGCTTCAAACCTTTCAAAGTTGGTTCCAGGTCTGACTCATCCAAAATTACATTCCCTGCAATGCTGAAAAGTTGCAAGAAGTTGGTTGTTACAACAAAACTCACATCTTCCATCAAAATGAAAGGAATATATAGAATGCTCAAAGTGATCTAAATAAAGATATCCTAGATAACAGTTACCTGCATCTGCCTATCCAACCAGGTTGCTGTCTCCAAATTCTGACGGATCGATTGGTCTCTTCCCTGAAAGAACCTCTAACAATATGACACCATAGCTGTAAACATTGCCTTTTGTTGTGAAACGGAAAGTCTGGAAGTACTCTAGTGGGACGTATCTAGGGGTCCCGATGAGGGTGCTTACACTTAAGAGAGGGTTGAGGGTGTTCATTAGCTGGGCCGTTTCGTAATCTGACACCCGGGCCTCTAAATTCTCATCTAGAAGGACATTGCTAGATTTCATATCTCCAAAATTTGACTATTCTATCTTTTATCCACTGAATTCATCAAAACTAAAGTTTCACCTCCCAACCAAATCACAAACAAAACCTCAAGAAAAGGAAAAAAGAGAATCCACAATACATAAATAAATAAAGATGCGCATGATTTCAAGTAAAATACAATAAAATCAAACACCAATTGGAATCGCATCGATTCATGTACCTGGTGATTGAAAGGAGTCAGAGTTGAGATCTTGACGGTGAGCTCCGAGGTGCTTGAGGAGCTGGGATAACTCTTCCTTTTTTTTCCTCTAAAATCATGTAAAGGGTTTCTCACAGAATTGCAAATAAGCATAGGCTACAGAGAAAAAGCATCCAACTTAAAAAATTACCAACGCCTCTGCAGCCACGAATTGGGTTTTCTCTGAAATTGCAGAAAAAGATTACAATTTGCAAAAAACTCCAAATCTTGTAAGACTTTTCTTTGCAACCATGAAACAATACTATCTACAAATTACAAAAACAGCATTCAAATTATAAAAAAAAGAAGAAAAAAAAAAATCCCTCTACTTATCTCAGACAACCATCGCCGGAATACCATTGCCCAGACCTTCAACCCCATCACCATCACACCAAAACCAATCTCCAGCAACTCTGCCAGATCTGTACCCAAACCCATCGCAAACCGGTTAGACCATTATTTCTTGCCACCAGTTGACTGCCATCCTCAACAACCACCAAACCCTCCTTGTGTTCCCCTGTGCGACACTGTAAATCCACCGTCCACTGGCTGCGACCCTGAGTAACCACCATTAACTGGTTGCGACCCCATGACCCACCGCTGCTGTGCGAACCCCATAACACCGCCCCTGTGCAAACCCAATAGCCGGCCCTAAAACCCACTTTGCTGCCCCTGCCCTGACCCTTCGCTATCCACGACCATCACCGGAGTCATTGTTGCCGTCTGCCCTAAAATCAGCCAAACTCCCGCTATTAATTCAACCAATGTTTGTTCATCTTGTCCGTTCAAATCCCACCACTGCTTCCGCCATTACTGAACCCAACCTTCGTGATCGGCACTGATCGAATCAGGCTCTTCTCCGTCAGTTGTGATGGCGAATGCGTCTGGCCGCATCACAATCGCTGACGCCCCATGCTTATTGCTACGCCCCTGACCCTACACCCACCCACTGTTTTTAAGAAGGAAACAAATAAAGAGAGGCAGAAACCACAGAGATTAAGAAATTTAAACCACCGATACGAATCAAAACCCAAATCCAACTAGGATCCGGCTAAAACGCCTAATTCCAAATGAAAAAATCTAATTTCAATCCAACTAGGATCAGGCCATAGAGGCGTTGTTACCACAGTAGTGGCGAGAGAGGGGAGAATTGGGCGCGGGTTTCATTTTTTTGGGTGCGGCTTCAATTTTTTGTTTACGAGGGTCTTACGCCACAGTAAGCAAGAGACGGACGTTCCTCCAAAGGCTTTCATGGGGGCCACCGTGATGTATGTGGCTTATCCACTCCGTTCATGCATTTTGAAAATTCATTTTAGGATATGTTCCCAAAATTGAGGCGGATCGAAGGCCCAAGTGGCCCACACCACTGATTGAGTTAAATGGACAGTAAAAAAACAAAAGTATTATTTTCTAGTGTCCAGTACCATCAATTTTTTAGTCTACTAGTAATCTGCGACAACATTGGTAATAGTTGAAAATTGTAGTCGAATTACCACTTTTTCATGTAGTGGATCTCACGATTCTCACCCACAAGGATCGGTTTTCACGCCAATTTTTCAGGGATGAATCTCATTCATCTTGTTTACAGTATTTACAAGTCGCTAAAATTGTTGTGGTAAAAAATGAATAATTGTCCATAGCGTATGGACCCTATTGTAAAACCTTAGCTTTCACAACCAGTAGAAACCGTTGTAAATATTACAATCACAACAGGCTTAGAGAATCCTTGTGAAAAAATGATAGTTTTTACAACGGGCTAGCCACAAACGTTGTAAAACGAACACCCGTTGTAAATAATTTCGTTTTACAACGTTTGTGGCCGGCCCGTTGTAAAAATGTTGTTGTAAAAGGTCCATTTTCTTGTAGAGGATCCTAGTTGCCCAATTGAAACAACTTTTGATCCTAATGAGAGAGAGAGAGAGAGAGAGAGAGAGAGAGAGAGATTGAGATGATAAGGATACATACCTTCAGATGGGTCTGTTGTAGCATTAGTTGGAGCTTGAGCTTTGCATATCTCCACCAAACACAAGAGGTGCACGCACCAGAAGCAAAAGGTAAGCAGTGTATGAGAAGGAGATTTAGGCATGGACCTTTTCATCATTCCAGGCACAGGAGGTATAATGTAGCTAGGCATTCTCATCTCATGAAGCAATGGAACTTAAAATCCCAAAATCCTATAAATAGATGGGTTTCTCTTTTGATTACAAGAGGCATCTCCTAAAAATCTTGTTTAATGGAAGTCAATACAAGAGTTTGGCATATATAAATGTAAGAGTAACGATAATTTTTAGTCCCAAATAACACAGCAAAGTCATTTTACCTTGCACAGTAAAATGCAAGGTAAAACGCAATGGGTGCCCTCCCTTTTCCAAGATAAGTTAGAAGAATAAGCTGACCTTATTCCTTAATGCTTAGGCAAGGGTACCAACATAGAAAAGATTTACGGGCGATTTGCTTTCTCATTTACATATGTAATTATAGGTAAATAGATAATGATTATTTGCCTATGTACTTAGTAAGAGTCTGGATCCTCTGCTCAAGCCGATGAAGCAGAGAACCCTGCTGCTGCCGACCTAATTGGTCCATGTCAGCTTGATGGTGTCTGCATTGTGCGCTGACACTGTGGGGCTGACATGGACCAATCAAAGAGTGGCAAAGCAAGGTTTCTCTACTCGGCTCAAGCAAAAGATCTGGATTGATGTAGTAATTACATATGTAAAGCTTGTTTGAAAGCTTCCCATCCCAAACATTGAATTTGTACACTTTTCATGTATAATAATTGTAGGGCCCACCATGATGTTTTTATCTTATCCACGCCGCTCAACTGTTCTACCAGCTCATTTTAGGGCTTGACCCAAAAATGAGGCAAATTTGGAGCTCAAGCGGACCACACCATAGGAGACAATGGGAATTGAATGCCTAATGTTGAAAACTGCTTGGGAGCCATGGAAGTTTTGGATCAAGTTTATATTTGTGCATACCCTTTATAGATGTTAGTGTGAGCTGATGAACGGGTTGGATGATAGATACACACTCCTGTGTGCCCTAAGAAGTTTTCAGTTTTAGTGTTGGCATGATGCTCCCTGCAGCGGTTTATTTGGTAACGGGCAACGGTATGCTCTTTTTATCTGAGCCTGTGAAAGTTTAATTTTTCTCTAGTTAGTCCAGTAGTGTAGTTGTCTTACTAGCTGCTTGCTTTGAAGTGACTAAAGAGGACCCACTAGACCACAAATTAAAGGGTCCTAGGAAAGAGGACTAAAGGGTAGAGCGGATTAGGTGAGACCCCGGCCTCACCTAAGACGGAGCGGCCCTTACAATATGTTTACCGTGGGGCCCACCTTGATGAATGTATTATGTATCCACGCCATCCAACCGTTTGTACACATAATTTTAGGGCATTACACTAAAAATTAAGAAGATCCAATTATCAGATAGACCATATCATAAGAAACAGTGGTGATTGACCATTAATGGGTGACAGGAATTTTGGATCAAGCTTATATTTGTTTTTTACTTTCATCAAGTCTTATTTAACCTTATCCACAGATTGGATGGTAAATAAACATTACGGAAACATTAAGGAGCGCCCTAAGAAGTTTTTAATGGTAGGGCAGGCAATTCTATCGTTCACCTGTTAATTGGATCTGCTTCCTTTTTTGTATAATGCCTTAAAATGATGAGAAAAAACGGATGGATGACATGGATGCATAATACATACATCAAGGTGGGCCCCACGGTATACCCACAGTAAGAGCCCTACTGTCACCTAATCCGCTCTCACTAAAGAGGCCCACTAGACAGGAAATTACTAGGAAATTTGACTAATAAAGGTGATGATTCGGGAGTGACTTAGCTCTAACTCACATCTAGCGATGCAGGTGGGGCCCACCTCAATGTATGCATTCTATATCTATACCCTTCACACCACAAGAAACAGTGATTGAACATCCACCTCTAAAAGTTTCCAAGAGTCCACCCCAATGTTTATTAATTGCCATCCAACCTGTTGACAAGGTCTCAATGATCTGAATGAAGGGAAAACAAAAATATCAGCTTGATCTAAAACTTCTTGTCACTTTTGTGGTTGACAATTTAATACTTCATGACCACTACCGTTCTTTGTTTTGTGATCCACCTCAGATTTGGATCTACTTTATTTTTGGTCATGCCTTAAAATGAGCTGGCAAAATAGATAGAAGAGAAAACAAGGTCTCAATGACCAGTTTGGGCCTGGTCGTGTTAAAAAAAAAAAAAAAACAAAACAAAACAAAGGTCTCAATGACCTGAATGAAGGGAAAACACAAATATCAGCTTGGTCATTGAGACAAGGGAAAACACAAATGTCAGCTTGTTCTAAAACTTATTGTCACTTCTAAAACTTATTGTCACTTTTGTGGTTGACAAAAAGTTTTTAATGCTTCATAACCACTACTGTTCCTTGTTTTGTGATCCACCTGAGATTTGGATCTACTTTATTTTTGGGGCCATGCCCTAAAATGAGCAGGCAAAACAGATAGAAAATCTACGTAGATATACAACATATATGCAATGTATACTTTGAGGTGGGCCCAAGTCAGGGTCCCAATAACATTGGTGCATCCGGGGTCAAGTCGCCGGAGATCACCTTGCATGCAGTGATGTGGGTGGGACCCTTTCCATGAGGTCCACCTCAATGTACGCTTCATATATCCACGCCGTCCATCTATTTTCCATATTATTTTAAACCATGGTCCCAAAAATGAAGTAGATACAAATTTCAAGTGGGCCACATAATAGGAAACAATGGTTCCTCTGTGTGACCTTATCAAAAGGTTGGATGGCAAATAAACATTGCAGTGGACCCTAAGAAGTTTTTAATGGTGGGCATTTAATGAACATTGTTTCTTGATGGTGTGGTCCACCTGAGTATTGTATCTAGTTTAATTTTTGGACTATGCCCTAAAATGGATGCATACATCGCGGTTGGCCTCGTAGTGAGCGTCCCACCCACATATTGCTGCTTTTGGGTTCCCAGCCAAAGTTGCCTCCGAGTAGACTTGGCAAAATTCAACCCAACCCGACCTGACCGGATTTTTCTAGTTTAGGGTTGGAAAATTTGACCCGAATTCAATTTTTGGGTTGACCCAACCCGACCCAAACCATATAGGGGTTAAGTAGATTATTATATATTGATTTTCTTATTAGTTAAATAATACATAGTTTTTTCTTGCATACCCTACTGGGAATGATCCACATGTCTATTAATTTAATAAACATTTCGGTAGGCCCTAAGACTATTATATACTAATTTTCTTATTAGTTAAATAATACATAGTTTTTTTTTCTCACACACCTTACTGAGAACGGTCCACATGTCTATCAATTTAATAAACCTAATCAATGTGTCTGAAGCATCATCCCATTACTCTAACTGCCTTGATGGTTAAAGAGGTATGATTTAAATCTGCACTCCATTTTATCCATTTATTTTTCTCTTTCAGTATTTGCGTAATAGAAATACTCTATAAAAAAAAGTCTCAATATATATATATATATATATATATATATATATATATATATATATATATATGTGTGTGAAAAAGGTACTATGTGTTTGACCTCATCGTAAGTTCCTATGAGGTTGAGCTATGTGGGCCCCACTATGATGTGTGATGGGCATCCACACCATCAGTCAGATGCAACATTTTGTAGTGGGTCATGGGCCTAAAACTAAGGCCAATCCATGACTTCGGTGGGCCATACCATAGACAACAATTAAGAGTGGATATCCACCCATTGAAACCTTTATGATCGTTTATAGGATTGACTGCAATGTGGTTGAGAAATCCAGCCCATCTATTGTGTGTGTCCCACTTAAACCAGAGGTCATACTAAGTTTCAACCGTATCCAAAACATAGGTGGGCCCCAACAAGTGCTTTTAGATGTTGTAGGCATAATTTTACACTCTTTCAACTGGTATGGCCCACTTGTGCTCCGAATGCAGTTGATTTTTTGGATATCCTATAACCAATAGGGGACCCACCAAATGCATGGTGTGGATGCTCATCACACATCACAGTGGGGCCCACATAGCTCGACCTCATGGGAACTTAGAACTTCCCATGAGGTTATAGTACATTTTCTCGCGCACTGAGTTTAATTTACAAATTAGTTAGTTGATCATTAAAATATGGGTCAACCCAACTCGACCCGTTTAATTTGGGTTGGGTAAGGATTGGGAAAATCCAACCCAAATTCAATTTGGGTCGGGTTAGGGTTGAGGTGGAAATGACCCTACCCAACTTGACCCGACCCAACCCATTGCCACCTTTACCTCCGAGTAATGGAGAACAATGCTTCCTTGCCTGATTTCCTGGTTAAGACATGGGTTCTCAACTGAGACCCACCCTAATGTTTATGTAAAATCCACCCCGTCCACGAGGTGCATCACCCCATGTGAGGCCTAGCTACCAAATATCAGCCCTATAACTTACTAAAGTTGGCCAAACCAAGGAAACAATTTGAAGGGTGAATGTCACCTATATATTGTTTACGATCGGGTAACCCACCTGAATAACAGATGAACCTGGATTTTGGGCCCTAAGCCTAAACTTAGGTCACTCATCTGATGGTTGGAGTGGATTTGGAAAATACATGTTGGTGGGCCACCCTAACGGTACAACATTTCTAGGTAAAAAGCTTTCAGGTTATGGATGAGCTTGTGGAGTTAGGTGGTGACTGCATGTGTTTTATCCACGCTGTCCATCCGTTTCTTCAGATCATTTTAGGGCATTATACTAAGATTGCAGTATATCAAAAGCTTAAGTTAGGGCTCTCAATGGGTTGGATCTGGATCGGATCCAGTTGGATCCGGCTCCAAGTCCATATATCTGTAGACGGAATTCGGATCGGATTCGGATCCAACTCGGATCCAAAATGTGATATCCATATCCGATCCATTTATAAATTGTTAGATCCATTCTGATCCAAAATCCATATAACCATCGGATTCGGGTCAGATCTAGGTCCGAATCCACCCCATTACAAATTTAAAAAAATATATAATATAAAATATATAATGTAATACATTTAATTTAGTAGAAAAATGATGCAAATCCCACTATTTTACTATCGTATGGTTGACATGGCCTAAAATAATTTGTAAAACGGATGGTCTGCATGAATATAACATATACACTAAGGTGACAAGAGTCGGATCTTAATCGGATTCGGATCAAACTCGGATATGGTCCTGTGAATCCATATCCGGTCCATTAAGTAATCTAACCTATTTTAAGATCCATATCCGGTCATTTAACTAATTGGACCTATTTTAAGATCCAAATCCGCATATTTAAACGGATTCGGAGCGAATTGGATCTCGGATATGACCCGCTCCATTGAGAGCCCTTAGCTCTTAAGTAGACCACACCACAAAACTAGTGAGAATTGAATGCCTACTAATTGAAGAATTCATGGGGCAGAGAAGTTTTGGATGAAGCTGATATTGTCTTTTATCCCTTCCCACGTCTGTCTGACCTTATGAACAGTTTGGATGACTAATTAACATCGCCGTGGGCTCTAACATGGTTTCAACATGGTCAACGGTGGATGTCATCATCCCTACGTTTTTTGTGGTGGGTCCACTTGATCTTTCGATATGTTTCATTTTTTTAACTCATGCCCTAAAATGAGCCGGAGAAACGGATGGACGGCGTGGATAGAAAAACATATATCATAGTGGGCCCCAAGAGTCTTCACACCACATTAAAGGGCGGTGACGGCCTCACTGCACAATCCCGGTCACTTGTAGGTAAAGAGTTGTCAGAGGTGGCCCACTATCATATATCTTCAACATCCACTCTTCCAGCAGGTGAGTGACTTAAGTATAGACCTAAAGATGAAATAACAGCCCCACCCCACCCATGATTAATGTGGAGGACAATATTGGAAACAGTGTAAAGGTGTCACACCCTCCAAACAATATTTCCCTTAGTATGGCCCACCAGAATCACAGATGGGCGTGATATTTGGGACCTAGGCCTAATTGGGCTTGACGCATCTGATGGCCGGAATGAAGTCCACATACACATCACAGTGGGGCCCACTTGAACAAGTCAATGCACCGGACCCTAAATAGCTTATTTAAGGCCTAGTTCGTGCATACCGTACATATAATAATCAATTAGTGGACATTTGTGGGATGGTTGTAAAAAAGAAATTAAAAGAAAGAAAAAAAGAAAAGAAAAGTCCAACGGCATATTTAGCTCAAAAAATCAGGCGAGTCTGCTCATTAAAATGGCCATGCCTGGATGTTGAGTCTGACGGTTATCTATTGACACAGGAAAGGACGTGAAATAATAAGAAAAGATAGCCGCATTCCTTAACTAGGTAAAACCTTGAATCCAAAAGGAAAAATTCTTAACACACAAGAAATTTTTATAATTGTATTATTGAATAATCAATCTAGAATGCTTGATTACACCACTTATATGAAAGATTCAAACCTTAATAGAAGTCTTAATTCGACTAAAATAGATATTATCTGAAATAGTAAATTTTATAAAAGAAAATAGAAAGCCTAAATTAACCTCACCAATATATTCTAGGCATAATTACAATTAATTTATAATAAAAAAAGTTAAATCTAAAAGTCTAAAATAAAGGAGATGATAAAATTAAAATTGACTAAAAATAATATTTTTTCTTAAAATCATAATTTTTAATAGGAGGGTGCATTACCTCTTGAAATGGACGTGACCCACTACCTAGGTCAATTGACCCCAGATGGACGCTACATAACGATAAATAGGTTAGACAATACCCGAATCAAAAGTTATGACTGATTTCAATCCAAACTTTGAGTGGAAATTTCTCCTCTTATCTGGAATGAATTTCTTCAATCAGGACAAGCCTGGGGGCCAGTCAGGTCATGCCCCATGAAGGAATAGCCCTGAATCTAACGGACTACGTCTACTTTTGCTTAGAGTTCTTTCAATCCAGTTGTACCAAAAATAGGTTTGTGGCCCGTTCTACATCATCTACTCATTCCAGCATGCAGTCTCCTATTGAGAGGTCTGACCTGATATGCCATGTGTCCTTATTTGGGGCCTACAATTTTGAATGGTTCGGACTCCCACTATGTGGCATCTTGCAGAAAGAAGTGGCTTCACACAAGATGTGCCCCACTACCTTAACGATTCAACCATTCATCTAGAAGTTTCCACAGTGATGTCCCAAGCAAGGATGAATGGTTATGAACTTCCAATCACTAATTGTTGTCTAATATATGGCAAAGATTCCACATACTATATCTTAATCATGTGAACTATTGAATGTTTACTTTTTTGGTTTAAAAAATAAATAAAATGAAAAGTATTTTGAATTTTCGTTTTCCCTTGAAAATGATTTGAAAAAATAAAAAACCAAAAAAGGTGTTTTATTTAGTCTCACATTAGATAGAGATGGGGAAAAACTTTGGTTTAGAAGTTGGTGTTTTTTGGTTTACTTACTTGAAAGAAATGGAGAGAAACTAATCAGGTTGGGTGTTCTAGTGCAACCGGGTGCGCACACTCGATCACGAGCACGGGCGAGGGTGAGGGCAGGGGCAATGAGTCTACAAGTGGCGATAATTGGAGCACTTCGCACTTTGCGCACGCGAACCATCTTGAGACGGTGCGAGTCGTGGTGTGAATGTAGGAAGGAATGACTGATTGTGACTGAGAGCCTTATATAAGGCTAAGTTTTCTGACTGTTGAAGATGTGACCTTTGGAAGATGTGACCTTTGACATGAAACGATCCTGCAACTATCATAACCATGTAGAAATTGTTGTAGTAAACAACAAACATGCAATGATTATGGCCATGCAGCCGGCAATAGACAGAAAACAATCATAAATGGCTAGTTTCCAATAGTTAGAAGCAACCATAAACGACTAGTTTCCAATAGTCAGAAAATGACCATATGAATTATGAGCCCAGTCATAACCCCCAGCGCCTCGTGACTATATAAGCAAAGCTAACTAGGTTCATTTCACAATAATTCGAATTTGAGCTAGAAAATAAATAAAAATCACTCTCCTTCTTACAAGTTAATACTAGATTCAAACTCACTGAGTTCACAGTCAATCATTGAGTCTGCCAGAGACTCACTACATTAGTCAAGTTCCAAGAGTGGTCCATTCGTGATTACTGCATGCGAGACCAAACAGGCTTATCGTATCCTGGAAACAATTCATCAGTAACCCATCAGCGATCTCTGATCTGAGAGGAAAGGGGGTGAATCACACTTTAAGGACAACATATATTATATGCTCTTTGACTTGATTGTATCCCTCTAAGAGGAGAGGGGTGAGTTATATGCTCTTCTTGATCGTATCCTGAAAGCAATTCGCCAGTAAGCTATCAGCGATCTCTAATCTCCAAATTACATTTTTGAGATATTTTCCAACAATATTAAAGCGTGATTCCTAAACATGGATTCTGAAAGTGTTGCATCAATCAAGCTAATGAACCAAGACCTGATACGGCTAGACCGGTTCAATGGCACAAATTACACAAGGTGGCAAGATAAACTAAAGTTCCTTCTGACTGCCCTAAAGATCTTTTACATTTTGGATCCGAACCTACAACCACCACCAAAAGTGACTAATAACAACATACTAGAACAAATTGCTACCATAATCAAACGGCAAGAAGATGAGTTGCTATGTCGCGGTCACATCCTGAATACCTTGTTTGACCGACTATACGACATGTACACAGGAACTACTTCAACAAAAGAAATCTAGAATGCGTTGGAATATAAGCACAAGGCCCAAGAAGAAGGAACTCAGAAATTTCTTATTGTCAAGTATCTCTATTTCATGATGGTAGATGATAAGCCTCTATTGGCCTAAATTCATTAACCATAATTGATTGTAAACCAAATTAAAGACCCAAAAAAATAGATATACCTGAATATTTCCAAGTTGGGGTTATAATAGCTAAATCGCCTTTAAGTTGGAATTATTATAGGAAGAAACTGTTGCATAAATCTAAGAGTTCACCTTGGAACAAATATAAAAAAAAACCTTCGAATCAAGGAAACGTCTCAAAATCGAGACAAGAAGGTCAACATCAATGGTGCATCTTCGTCAAAGGTGAGTGTAGTAGAAAAGACATCTCAAAACAATAATTTAAAAAAGAACGACTCTTTAAAATTTAGCTTTATTTTCATGAAGTACTTCCCTATTTCAGTCAAAAATTCTTTGACCTTATTTGTATCGGGCATGACACCCTTCATGGCCTCTGAAATCGAATGCTTCATGATTTTGAAGCACATTTTATTGGACTTTATCCAAGCTTTATACTGAACCTTTACCTCTTCATTGTTGTCATTTGAAGGCTTAGAAGGTTTTGGCTCTTCTAGGGCAATGTCCAACTTCATGCACCCCAAGACAATCTCAATGGACTCCTTCCATGTGGTATAGTTAGAGTTGGTCAAAAGGGACACCGTATTATAAATGTTTGGAATGTTAACTACATATTAAACTCAAGTTAGACGATGTATTATAAAGCATTAAGCAAATAAACATTTAATTAATTGGGGCCTTACAATTGAATTTACCAGGATAAAAATGGGCCTAACCAATCAATTCTGGTGAGAATCGACCACATCATCATAACTCCTTCTATGGGTGGTACTCATGACATTCAAATTATTCTCTTGTACATGAAGCTAAATAATGTCAATGATGTAAATCCAAGACACTCAACATCAGCGAGTGAAATGAGTCTCTTAACCTTACACCACCAGCACCGTCTACTCCACACCCTCTACATTCACGCTAAGCAGGTTCGTCTGTGTTTTCGTCATTGTCCACATTGATTGTAAATGCAACTGCATGCAATCCTTTCCATGAATCCTAATAACAAGTTTAGATTCATGAAAATCTTCACTGATTGAAGTCACTATAGTGGCTAACACTAGCATATTTAATCCCATAAATTTAGACTTAGGATTGTGATTTTAATCCTACCCTCAATGGATTATACATAAATCAGTTTGATATGGCCCAATGAGCAGCTGGCATTAATTGTTGAAAAATGAGAAATACACAAGGTAAAACAAACATTTATATTTCACATCCCTTTTCATAAGTCATGTCTGCTCTTAAAAGATGGGTAATGGGCCTAATTAGAACTTATCCTTATGATCTTTACACCAACAAAGTACATTCCATAACAAGCCATATATTCACAAGATGGGCGATCTAGACAGTATATATATATATATATATATATATATATATATATATATATATATATATATATATATATATATATATATATATATATATATTGCTTGAAATGGACAGTTGGATCCAACAATCATGGTCCATATAGATGGATAGTTTGGATCCGACAAGAAGGGTCCATATGATAATGTATCAAGTATCATAAGTTGCTCACTCAGTGAATGCTCTAGATGGCACACCCACATATTATAAAAAAAAAAAAATAGTTTAGATCCAAGTGTAAAGCTCATTCTTAGTTTCTTAAATGTGCAAGGGGCTCACTAATTGATCCCATCAATTATGAGCCTAAGACTGCCTTAAGAAAATGAGGCCCAACAAGACAACGAAAAGGGTGAGGCGTTGTCCCAATAATCCAGGCCCTGAAGAGGGTTGTTATTTTATTTTTTATTATTATTTTTTTAATGTGTTGGTCCTAACTGGGCTTCTAAAGGAAAGAGGGTTTAGAAACCCTAGCCCCAAAAAATGAGCCCCTCTAGCTAGTCGTCGCCCCTTTCCTCCTTGTGAATGTGAGGATCGGGGATTAGGCCATCACTTGACCGAAAAAATCATCTGACAGTCAGTGACTCAAATCCAAAACTATGGTAGAGCGGTCCCTACTGTCCTTTCCTCATTTCCTTAGACAAGTCATGGGGGGGGGGGGGGGGGGGGGCTTATGCCAAAACTAATGGTCGCTCTTCAAGTAGTTTCTGGCGACTGGAATTGACGATTCTAGCGATTTGGTAGCACTGCTAGAGGTTTGTAAATCACAATGGATGAGGGAGATTACCACTCACTATCTCTGCTATTAATGGCGGCTGTTGTCTTCTCAGGTGATGGTAGGGACATTTCAAATAGCCACAGCGAAAGATAATAATATGTCATTATCTTCAAGGGCTACTAAAAAAATGAGAATGTCCAAAAGGGTCCGTCGATTCTACCGATATCCACCGACCACAGAAATAAAGGACTTCAATGCTGCCGGACAACTGCTTTAGGTGTTGAATCAAAGATTGTTCATGTTTGCTTGATTAGACAGCCGCAGGTTAGGATTTCCCTTTTCCCCTAAATTAGAGAATTAGATTTGTAAAGAAAAACCTTATCTCATCTCTGTGCTGGTCTCAACAAATCTAGAAATGGGAGCAGAAATGCATCTAATGACTAGATCTAAATTTGGAAGTCCATGAATGGACTTTTCAGATATGGCCTAAAACCATGATTTGATTAAACAATCTAGATTGATCTACCATAGCTGATGCACAGTCGGCTCTGATACCAACTTTAAAACTGTAATTGCGGAATTGGGAGGACCATTCAGTGCATCGAGTAAGGAGATCAAATAACCTATATTACTGGTGTACCTGATTGGGCCATCTGTTTTCTAATCTAGATCTTCCGCACCTGGAATTGCCGTAGAGAAAAACTTGGAGATGGGAGTTCGATTTTTCTGTCTGTTTCGGATTGGGGACCCATTATTCTTTTTATAGGAATCTGTAGATGGGTGTTGCAATGTTTGAAACCCATCACAACACTGCAACCCCTCTGCTCCACACGAATTTAATTATATCAGAATCCATGCTCTACTGTAACATTACAATAGGGAAGTTTAGATGCACTACTCCTTGTTATGCTTTGCGAGATCACAACTATAGTGAGGTCCACTGGTCAGTCCACACATATTCATTGCATTTGTATTAGTTCTGGGCCACTGATCAGTTGGGCCCACTTTATAGAAAACTTACACGGGCAAGGGTGTGGGTGTGGGCAGCAAGGCAGTCTGGCTGGTGGCGCTAGTTAGCGCACTTTGCACTTCACACTTCGCACTTCGCACATGTCGCAGAGTAGTCACTCCCTCGAGACCTTACATGAACCGTTGCGAGACAATGTGAGTCGCAATGTGAAGGAAGGAATGATCGATTGAGACTGAGAGCCTTATATAAGGTTAGTTTTTTTACTGTTGAAGATGTGACCGTTGTGTATGAAATTGTCGTGCATCAATCATAACTATGTAGAAATTGTTGTATATTTAAACAACAAACATGCAACAATTATGAACATGTAGCCAACAACAGATAGAAAACAGTCATAAATTACTAGTTTCCAATAGTCAGACACAACTATAAACGACTAGTTTCCAACAATTAGAAAATGACCATACGAGTTATGAGCCCAATCATAACCCCCAGCCCCTGGTGCCTATATAAGCGAAGGCCTGTTGAGTTCATTTCATAGCAATAGAAGCAATTCAAATATCAGCTAGAAAAAACAAAAATCAGTCTCATTTTTACAAGTTAGTAATAGACTCGAACTCACTGAGTTTAGAGTCAATCACCGAGTCTGTCAGAGACTAATTACGTTAGCCGAGTTCCAACTGTGATCCATTCATGATTGGTCCCCCATTACCAAACAAGCTTGCCATATCTTGGAACCAATTCGTCAACAACCCGTCAACAATCTCATATATAAAAAGAGGGGCCAAATTATGCTTTAAGAATAATGTATATTGTACGTGCTTCAGCTTGATTAATCAAAGTTCTTCTTTTGAGAATATTTTTCCAACCATGAATGGTTGCGAAAAGTTGACCATCCTCATCCATTGCGGACATGCGCCCAACCATGGTTTTGATCATCCGCCCATGTATAGAGCCTTGTCTATCTCTACATAAGCGCAGCTTTGAATATGGCACAGGTGCTCAGATTTGAAAGGGTTACTCCAAAGATAGGCCGCGGTATCCCAAACAAACTTATAGCTAAAGCAAATTTTTTTTTTTTTCAGCCATCCTTTTTTTTTTTTTTTTCTTTTTTACACGCGCACGCTCACACCCACACACCACAATGGATACTCCAACCCATGACCTCTGTGTTGAAACTCTTGTGTGTCTACCACTCAATGAGTTAAGGACCCAGCCATTCATTTGTTGCGTGATTGAATCAGCCTTTTTGACCGGTGGGGCAGCCATCCATTTGTTGAGTTACTGCCCCAAGGTTGAAAAAGCCTGACTTTTAGACTTGAAGATCTACACAACCTTATCAGCGGACGAAATGCCCCGATCCTACAAGTATGCTTTTGTGGGACATGTGATTGCATATAGACGGGTGAGATTTGTATTGTTCAATTGATGTCCTCTAGATATCAATCGTGGCAGTCCAAATGATGCTGCTCTGATAATCCAAACCATCCAACTGGAGGCCACGAATGGACGGTTAGAAAAAAACTGATGTAATTAGGACGGTCTACAGATGGTCAATACATAAAAGACGAGATGCATTGATTGCATCCGACCCGCCAATTGATGGCATTGGTGGACTTTTATTTATAACCGTCCATTCCTATAATTAAAAGTCCTTGAAATCTATGGCTAGGATCATCCTGCCTGGTGCAGTCCTTTTTGGCACGGTAAATTCCATGCCATGGCCAACAAATCAACCAGTGGATTTATATCACCATATATATGAAGGTGCAAAGCTTTATAAGATACAACCGGTTGCACCGGAGACAAACTAATGTAACAGTTAACCGCCATCATCATTCTGAAAAGTGGTGTTGACTCGTCCACATGGTATGTGGCATTCATGTGCAACCATCCAAACCATCCAGAAACTGTGGATGGAGCATATATGTAAGATTAATCCTAACCATACAAATGATGCTTATCAGATGAACGGTTAGAAGTAAATTAATGAGTGTTCCAAATTCCAAAGGAAAAATCGGATGTCTCCAGACCATCCAAAAATCAGCTGACCCACGAACATTTCAGAGATTTGGGTGAAATTAATCAGTGGTCGGGATCGCCTAACAGCAACAGCAGATATTTTGTGCTCTGGGAGAAATTCGATACTTACAGGTAGCGCAGGTGCCTAAAATTGCCGATAAATGATGGCAGGGAACCCTCTATTCCATTTTGTGCCAAATTCCTGCAATATATAGAAAACACTTGGTGACGTGTGACACGTGTAGAAGACCATAACCGTTCATCAGGTGGGAGCTTACTTTGCAGATTACCTAAGTAACAGAGCTTTAACTCTAAATTGATAGGCCACACATGTGAATGCTTACTATTGGCTAACTTCCCTTGCCATGCAGTAATATATCTTTTACATGTGTGGCCCACACCATGAGCACATCCATCGGATTGAGTGAACTTTGGAGGGCTATGGTTAATAATCTTAGCCTTGGGTTTGCTTGTAATAGACTTGAGCCCAACCTAGGGCTGTCACTGTCAGGCGTGACCCGAACAGTTCAGAACGGGCCAAAGCCAACTCAAGTCCTATAGTCGTGTTGGCCCCGGCCCAACCCGACCAGATATTAAGAACAATGAGCTTGACCCTAGCCGGCCAAATTATTGACCATGCCCAATCTTTTTAAACGTGCCGAGTCCCCACCTGACTCGCTCTGGCCTATGGATAAAAATGAATCAGATTAGTTATGCCACTCGTCTGAGTTGTTTTGGACTTGGTCCCACCCATCCGGTTCGACACCATGAGTCACCCAGACTAGGATGAGTCGGGACAATTCACTCCCGACTTGGGTGAGTCGCGTCTCGACTCGAGACCAGACGGCACAGTAGTCCGTCCCAATACTTTACCCTGCTACAGTGTGACCATTGATACTCAGGCACCTAAAATGTGTACACATGGCATTCATTAACTCAAAGTAAACCGTCCAAAAACATGGGACCAACTCTAGATAATTACTCCTCCAAAGTACGATTGATTGAATGAGCATAACCTTTTATTAATGGATATTTATCCTTGGAATTCAGACCATTGAATAGCTTTCTTTTCAGCTCTACATCAAGTATCCGCCGATCGGCCACTCAAGAATTTAAATAAATATAGGTTTTGATTCAATCCATTTAACGAGGGTCCCGAGATTTGGACGGTTGATCTTAGTTACTTATGCTATGGGTTTACAAAATCTTAGTCCCGGAGTATCAACTATAATACTCTGCCAGAACATCAAAGCTTGTTAGTTATCGGGTCCACCGTGATGTTTATGAGAAATCCACTTCGTCCATCCGTTTTGTGAGCTCATTTTAGAACATGAGAGAAAAATTGAACCGGATCCAAGACTTAAGTGGGCCGCACAAAAGAAAAAGGTGGTTAGGGAAATTCCTACTGTTGAAACTTCTCTGGATTCCACCGTGATGTTTATATGCCATCCATACCGTTCATAACGTCATTTGTACTGGGATGAACTGAAAATAAAAATATTAACCTGATTCAAAATTTCTTTGTCCCCATGAATATTTCAACTGTGGATGCTTAATCCTCACGTTTGGGCCCACTTGAATCCTGGATCCAGTTAATTTTTGGTATAACATCCTAAAATGATCTCACAAATCGGATGGACGGGGTGGATTTCTAAAAAACATCATGGGAAAGGCTATGGCAGGGAATCCGCGTCCCGGTACGGTAACAACAACAACGACAACGAAAAAACACACAAAATTCGTACAGATATGTGAGGAAAGACAGGTTTTGGAACTCTTCCGGAAATGCCCCTTTCACCTTCAGGTTCGCTGGTGGAACGCTGAAAAGAAAAAAAGAATAAAATATAAGTACGGTCATCGAATAGGTAGTCCACTGCACCTTTACGAACACGTGGTATTTACCCAAAATGATCTAAGCCATTCATCTGGTAGTTCCTTATATGGATGAGCTACTACACATAGATCAAGACGATCAAGAAATCCTAAACATCCAAGGCCCACCAGATATTGGTCCACTTGATAAATAATAATTTCGAACCAAGTTGGCATATCTGAGTGTATACGTACATTTTGGTTATGTGGCAGGTGGATCCACCCTTGGATGAGCAATTACATTGGATCCATTGGTCGCTGATACTTGATGAATTAAAAACGGCATTCCCGATGCATGGCTCTCCGCTTATGTTCCATTCATAAGAATCAGAAACACCGAAACGTTGTAAAATGGCTTTAAGAGCTCCCACTGCCCATACGCGTATAAATAAAAAAATAAAAAAAGTCATAATAAGCCCATGATGACCACAACTAATCAATGGCTATGGCAAAGCAGGAAAAAAATAAAATAAAATAAAAAAATAAAAGTAAAAAAAAAGTAGGAAAGAAGTTGGAAATTATCATACGTTTCAAAATGCATGGGGCCCACCCGTGATGTGAATGTGGAATTGAAACCGTGACTCTAGTGTACCTCCTTGCGTACGTGCACCATATATCCCAAGATCATCCACAACAAAAGCTAAGGTAGGTAGGACATCCCTAAAACATGTATATATATTCACTTTTTTGACCCCTCTAAATTTCGGAATGGATATCCGGTTTATCCGTTCATCTTAGTGGGATTCACCTGATGACGGGCGAGGATTTCCTGCGAAAGCCTTGCGCAGGAAGTTCCTGCACTGGGAACCAAGGTGGGGCCCAAAGTGATGTTTTTTTCATAAATCCACCCCGTCCATCCGTTTTGGGAGCTCATTTTAGGACATTAGAACAAAAATGAAACGGATCCAAGACTCAAGTGGGCCGAAAACGTGAGGATTGAACGTCCACAGTTGAAATAGTTGCGGAGCCAGAGGAGTTTCGAATCAGAATAATATTTGTGTTTCCAGTCCATCCCAGTAGTAGTGACGTTATGAATGGTATGGATGTCATATAAACATCACTGTGGACCCAGGGAGGTTTCAACGGTAGTAATTTACCTACCCACGTTTTCCTTTAGTTCGGCCCACTTGAGTCTTGGATCCGGTTCATTTTTGTTCTAATGACCCAAAATGATCTCCCAAAACGGATGGACGGAGTGGATTTATCAAAAAACATCACTTTGGGCCCCACCTTGGTTCCCAGCGCAGGAACTTCCTGCGCAAGGCTTTCGCAGAAAATCTGCGCCCTGAAGTAATGATCAAGGGCTTGATATCATTCCCTGAATTACAATTAGATCATCAAGTTTACATATTCCAATGGGGAGTTTCTTTTTCTGTCCCATCAATGGTGCGGCCCTTCGTATATATGCTCGGTTTGGATCATTGAAACATGCCCCAAATCTATATGTTCTCGTGGATGCTTGTAGTTCCTCTGCTCAGCAGCACGTGCATGATTCTATACACGTTGGGGGATGGATCGGTGATCAAAACCGTTGATGATCTACTGTCATGCACCTGGGAGATGCCCTGGAAATCTTTAAGATTGCAAAATCCAAACGCTTCCATTGATTGTCTTCAAATGTACGAGTTTGTAGATCCTTATCTTCGAGCAAAAATATTTCAAAGAAAAAAGAAATCCAACTGAGTTGGTTTTCTTGGATTCATGTAATCCAAGGTAAGGCCCATCACATAGACGCTTTGGATGGTTTTTATTGACTGCATGGAAATCCTATATGTGAAAATGGTGGGTCATGACACAAAGATCATCTAGAACGTACAAAAACTGAAACAACCCACTCAGTAGGTGGTACACACTTGTGCATTGGGTCAGGCACTGGTTGTCCTCTTATTCTTATGGTGTAGCATGATGAATGTGTTTGACACAAATACAGTATTTTGTTTGATTTGTATGTGCGAAGCATGCCACAGCTCAAATCGAACAAAACGCTTTCTGACTCCAAGCACCGAAATAGATCAATCAAGTCTATATATATTGACCATCTATCGTGCCATAGATTGAGCAAAATCAGGCAATCGGCGAAGGGGATTGATTTGTCCTTACAATAAGTTTTTTTTTTTTTTTTTTTCCTTTGAAGAAATTGTTAGGTTTTTTCAAAATAAAAAGAAAAAATAAACTGATGGAACTTTTTTTTAATTAATAAAGAAGATGAGGAGAATGGTTACCACATTTTGTGATCGCTAGTAACCATTCATTTATGAACTATGATGCCTCCAGATGAATGGAGCATTCTTTAATTTCGAATTAAAGGCGAAGGGATGTTATTAATGGTGGAAGCAATTAATGAAGAGACAATACCTTGAAAAGTCATGTATATATAAAAGGGCATATGCCTTTTCATTAAAAAAAAAAAAAGCTTTTTAATGTCCCATGAGGATCTATATAAACTTATCTTTGGGTTCATTTGAATTACAACAACAATTCCAACAATTTCCTTTCATTCTTCTTCATTTTCGTTTTGAGTGTTTTTTGAAAAGCTTCAATTTTCAAGCAGTAAACTACAAACAGTTTTTTCAAGCAGTAAACCGCAAACAGTTTTCAGGGGGTAAATTATAACTAAATAGAAGTCAGGGATATACACTGTAAAAGTGTGTTCGGGTGCGATTTTTCAGCTTTACGGGCTGAAACCCACATTTCTTCGATTTTGGAGAAGGCCTTATTGTATCCTAGAGGCAAATTTGTTGTAACCCTCTTACAAATTGGTTTAATTATCAGGAGCGTGTGAATATCACCTTAAGCCTATTTTTAAGTGAGTTTTTTCCTTTATTTTTATCCAAATGTAACAATTTTAAGGCGATATTATGTCATCTTCTAAGGTCATCCTGACTTTATTGGAGTATTCACGTGCTCACTCAAGATCCTTCCTCACCACCATCTAACAATGATACGGCGAAACAAATTTAAAAGTGATAAGAATGGGAACGTATACCTCATTAGAATGTTTCATGTGTAAACTCAAAGTACAATCTTGAGTCCTTGTTTGAGTATGCTTTCAAAATGAAAGCGATAGGGAGAAGGTTATAAAACCCCCTCTTTGAACATGAGAAAGGCATATATAAACCCATGAGCAAATAGAGAGAGAGAGAGAGAGGGAGGGAGAGCCAAGTCGACTCGTCGAGTTTTTGGGTTGGGTCAAGTGGTTTAGGTCTTTGTCCAATGCCTTCTACTGGCCATGGATTGAGAAGAAGAAATGAGAAAAAGTGAAGGAGCGGGGGAGAGCCGAGTTGCAGTGAGTAGAGTCGAACAAAGTAGATTCACTAGGTGATTCACTAAATCCACTAGACTTAGTTTGAGTTCTAGGCTAAGTTGGGCCACATTAACAATACTAAAGTAGGTAAATCATCTCACACAATTTTTTCAATAAAAAACCTAAATTTGTAATAGTTTCTAGTTTAATTCAATGACTCACTGACTTAGGATTGAATTTAAGTCGAGTCTATGTCAAGTAGACTTGGAATCATTAGAGTGAGAGCTAAACAACCAGCCGAAGTGATTGATCGCTGAATTCACACCAAGTCGTGTCGAATTCCAACCAAGTCACATCAAGTCACACTGAGTCGAGCCGAGTCAAACCAAATTCAGGTTGAGTCAAGTCTAGTTTGAGTATGAGTATGTTCCAACCGTATTCTAGAGGATTTCACATAAAACCAAGTGGGTGATTCTTCTAGTTTTGTTAACTGCAAATTATACAATTATATTTGATACACTTTTAATCCGATTATCGTTAAGATTAACCGAAATCTAAGCTTATACCTAAGATAATAGGGTTGACAAATTTATTAAGATTAAAACATGAATATACCTTGATTTTCAAAAAATCACTATGATTTAAGGATCAAATTCAATATAGAATTGTGTATTTGTATTGATATGATGAATTTATTGGATTAGAATGTTGATTGTGAGATTTCATTCATATTACATGCATACATTCATTGAATGAGAATTGAAATTGACATCCCTTATGCACTGCCTTGGGTTTCCTAAAATGATGTGCTTGGTACTTTCTCCTAGTTCTCTAAAATATAATCACAGGCGTTCTGCCTTTAGACCAAAAAGGAACACGGTACTTTGCCAATGGATTGTCTTAAAATGACATGCTTGGTGCTTGACTTTGGAAATTCCTAAAATAAATAGGGTGCATTGCCATGGATTCCCTAAAACGAAGCATGGGTGCTTTACCCTGGAATCATCCTAAAATTTCGTGTATAGGTGCACTGCTCTAGACTTTCATAGAAGTATGGATTGACCAGTGATGAAGTTCATGACTTAAGGGAAACATTGCATCCGGTGTATCTCTTGCATTACCATTTATGATATTACTTCATTATGCTTTATTTTAACTTTATTTTGATAGCTGTATAAATTAAAAAATTTCAAAAGTTGGAAGAGTATGATCCCACTGAGTTGTTTTACTCACCCCAATTAATAATTTTTACAGGCGTCAAGTTGGAATATTATGAGTAGTTACACCTCTACTACAAATTTTCCTTCTGTTCATTAGGTTTAGTTTGAATTTGAAATTTCAATGTAATAGCGAGATTATTTAAGACTAGAGACTTGAATTGAGGATAGTATGTTAATATGATTTATTTCAATAGTATTTTCCCTTTACTTCAGCTTTGAATTAATGTCAATTGAAATCGAATGAATTATGTGGGTTAAAATGAATATTAATTTAATTACTTCACGAGCTTAAGATTTGGGTCTTAAGTAGCCCTACTCAATTGCTCAGATTTCGGGGTGTGACACCTTTTGACCATGACATAAAACTAGAAAGGAATACTAATGATCAAGTATCATGGACTAAATATGCTAGTGTCATTAGCCGTCTATCCTATGGCTTAAATTGCACTAGGCTAGAAATTACATTTGCAATAAGCAAATTAAGTCAATATTTTAGTAGTTCAAGTTACATAAATTGGAATGCAAATTGTAGGGTCTTACGATATCTAAAAAGAATATGGGATCTTAATATTCATTACCAAAGATTTTCAACTTAGTTTAAGGTTATAGTGATGCATACTAAAATTCAGGGGCAGGTGATTCCAAATTTAGTAGTGGCTTTATCTTCATCATGGTGGGTAGAACGATTTCATAAAAATAAAAAAGAATGAACTTGTATAACTCATTCCACTATAAAATCTGATTTGGTTGTTTTGATAATAGTTGCTAAGGAGGCAAAATGGATTAAAACTTTATTAGTCATTATATCCTTCTAGGTAAAATCTGTTCTATTAGTACCCATCACTACAATAGTATAGCAAAGATAGGAAGAGCTAATAACAAATCTTATAATGAAAATTTTTGACAAATTCATCTAAAGCAAGTTATGTGAGACAACTATTGAATAATTTTGCTATAACTTTAATTAGACTATAAGATCTAATGAGAATATCACGAATCCTTTAACCAAAAGCCTAATTAAAAATAAAAAGTCTGGAAAATATAGTGGGAGATGGGACATAAGCCCATAAAAATGAATAATTAGAAATAACAACCTAACCTAATAACTTGAGACTTTAAAAATTATGTTTAATGAGAATAATAAGTTTTCATGTGATTGTTCGTTGAAGCACATTATAAAATTATGAAGAAATCACGTCTCTGAGTCCCTCTCTAAGATATAAGTAATATTTTTCTTTATAATGGGATAACGTTGAGTTTATCTCCTAATGAGTTTATAACCTATAAGATAGGGTCATAATTATTACATAAACACCGTTAATAAAAAAAATTACTTATACGAGTGTGGAAATGGAGTAGCTACCTATAAGAATTGGGCTGATTCACTAGAGTATTCGTGAAATCAGGGTATTGCACATAGTTGCAAAGTACAACCTTGAACAACCTTTAAACTCATAACTACTGTGTCTCATGTATGGTCTAGACTAAAGACATTTAGTTCAAGATCCAGTTCTAATGACCTTAGTGAATTTTAGAGGTATAATATTTGTAGTAGATTCAAACCATTTATCTTTTCATCTAGTCATCCAATCATTCATCTATTCATTAATTTATGTGAACATGTATTTCTATATCGATCCATGAATTCATTTAACAAATTCATCCATCCATTTGTCAATCTTTCCATTAAAATTATCTATCCATCCATTCTTAGTTATTAATTAATCTGTTTATAGGATCATCCAACCATTAGATCCTTGATCCATTCATCATCCACCCATTAATGCATCCAACTGTTAGATTATTCATTCATGCACATATTAAGCATCCATCCATTCATCTAGCTATATATACATCCATTAGTTTAATTGACAATACATCCATTAAATCGTTTATTCACCTATTCATCTTGCGATCCAACCAATAAAAGTGGTATTCTTAAGTTCATGTATCTATCGTTCATTACTTGTGATCACACACATACTAATACACATGCATCACACATGTACAATGGACATTTTTACACATGCTACACACATGTGCATGTTATACATGACATAAACACACATTTCACGGGTGTAACCACACCTATGCACCACATATGTGCACAAACCACATGTGTGCACCACGTTTTTATGCATAAGCAACCCCACACGCCACTCTCTTCTGTTTATGCGACTCTGGTCTATCAATTTGAACTGTTTATGCGACTCTGGTCTATAGATACGACTGATTTAAGGTTCTGACGGTTCGGATCATTTCCGCCTCCGATCGGGCTTTCTCTAGTCTATCCCTGATAGGAAGGTGCTCGATCTATGATCGTGATCGTGAGGTTCTCGTGTGTGTGTGTGTGTGTGTGTGTCTATATATATATATATATATATATATATATATATATATATATATATATATATATATATATATATATATATATATAGAGAGAGAGAGAGAGAGAGAGAGAGAGAGAGAGAGAGAGAGAGATGTTTGTGTATAGTTTTAATGACTTGGAATATTTTGAAAATCATAAAATTAAATGTGGTTTTGGATAGTAAAAGAGATTTAGAAGGTAGATGTTTTGGATATCCTACATCCTAACCTTAAATCTAATAGGAACAACAAAAAATAGATTGGGCAATTGAATCCCCATGGTTGTAAGAGGAGCAATTGAGATCTTTGGACTGAAAACCCCTAATTCTAAATTAATACCATTTAGAACTCCACTAATCGAGGTGGGTGAGTGAGCACAAGAAAGAGTGCAATATACTACTTAGCAAGCAGGCCGGGTGGAGTAGTAATCAGACCAGCCAGCTGTGTGTCAATCGCTTCCTCATTGATCGAGGTCGGGTTGGTGGGCACATCAGCGTGCAATAGACCAATTACACAAGCTAGGTAAGGTGTTCAGAGAGTTGTGGTCAGCTGTAGTAAAGTGGCTCTAGTGTTCAATAAAAAAAAATCCTATCAATTATTCTGGAGAACCCTCTATGTATTCATCCACGCATTGGTTTTAATTTTCTTGCATTCTAATAAAACTATTTAAAATATTTTACCATGGTTTTATTCTTGTTTTTTAAAAGGTTAGTAGAGGTTTTATTAGTAAATTGTTAGTTCATCATATTCCATTGTTGATGATTTAGTCGTTTGGGTTAGAATCTTATAGATGTGAAGATGGATCTAATTCTAGATTTTCTCATTTATTCAAACTTTCATTGTAATAAAGATTATTTAGAATTATTATAATTTGAATTGAATAAGTTGTAGTGTGGAATGGGATTGTAGTTTCTTTCTATATTTGATGTGTTGAATGATGATGATATTTATACCCTTAGAAATGGTGCTCTCTTAGGGGTGGGTTTGTCCGCTTTCCCCTATTTCTTCCCTTGTTCTTTGCATCTTTCTTCTATAGGTGGTGATGGCATCTGCTGATGTAGAATATCGTTGCTTTCTTGCAGAGCTCGCATGGGCCACAGACGACCGCTCTCTCGAAAGATTTTTCAGCTCATTTAGAGAAGTTATCGAATCCAAGATTATTAGCGACCGTGAGACGGGGGGATCGAGGGGCTTTGGATTCGTCGCCTTCAGCCACTAATAGTGGATGAGAGATGCCATTGAAGGGATGAATGGACAGAACCTTGACGAGAGGAGCATTACTGTCAATGAGGCCCAGTTCAGGGGAAACGGCAGTGGTAGTGGCGAAGGATTTCGTAGCAGTGGGCGTAGTAGCAGTGATGGCTATGGAGGGGGTTATAGTCGCAGTGGAGGTGGAGGTGGTGGATGGGATCGTGGCTATGGTGGGTCAAATGGAGGATCCCGTTACCATGGTGGTGGTGCTTCAGATGGCAATTGGAGGAACTAATCGTTACCAAAGTGGCGGCGATGCTCCAGATGGTTACTGAATGAACTAAATAGCAGAAGTACTATTACTAGTTAGGGTTGGGTTATCTTTATCTTCCGTTAAATGGTGTGTGAAGGGGATGGGTTATCTTCTCCAGTTAGGGTTTTGATCTTTGTCCTGTTACGATATTTTATCCATGTTTATGGCTTTTGATATCTCAAGAACTACAGTTACTAATAGCAAACTTTTCTCTATTAAAATAAAATAAAATAAATTATACCCTTGGAATCATGAGAATGTAAGCTTAAAATATTTAATTTAGTGCCACCTTTAGTACAGTATCGAGGTTGAGTATCTTTAAAAAAAGAAGAAGTACCGAGGTCGAGTATGTTCGGGTGGCAGACTTGAGGTGTGACATTGGAGATAAATATATATATGGCCTATAAACATTGGAGATAACCACGCCAATTGTTATATTTTAGAGGTAGCACGTCGACAAGCGTGCAGTCAAAATTAACCGAGGGGTAGAAATTGTCTCAAAGATATCGACTGGGTCCACGCCTTGCCCCCAACAGAAAGATTCAAAATCCTTTGCTTTCGTAGTCGTCTTCAAACAGGTGTGAGGTTCCGTTTTTTGGGCGGATTGCCTGCGGAAGCCTTTGGCATCTCCTGCGCAAGGAATCTGGGTGGGGCCCATCGTGAGGTTTGTGAAAAATCTACGCCGTCCAACCGTTTTGTGAGATTATTTTAGGCATTGCGACCAAAATTGAACGGGATCCAAGACTTAAGTGGGCCGCAAACATGATGATTGAACTTCCACAGTTGAAATATCCGTGGGGCCAAAGACGTTTCGAATCAGGATAATATTTGTTCTTTCAGTTCATCTCAGTAGTAATGACATTATGAACGGTATGGATGGCATATAAACATCACTGTGGACCCCATAGAGGTTTCAACGGTAAGAATTTCCCTACACACCTTTTGCTTTAGTGCGGCCCGCTTGAGTTTTGGATCCCATTCATTTTTGGTCGTCACGCCTAAAATGATCTCACAAAAAGGTTGGACGGCGTAGATTTCTCACAAACCTCACGGTGGGCCCCACCCAGATTCCTTTCGCAGGCAATCCGCGCCCAATCCGCATATACTTGTAATTGTCCAATATACCAACTTTTGACCCATGGTCTATGTATGGTATAGACCAGAAGATGGATGGTTGTGATTGCACTTTTTCACATCTGACAACTTGACGCATAGGAATAATAATAAAAAAAAAAGATCTCAACTTCTGCTTCATCGCTTCCATGTCATCCGAGCCTTATTCCGGTTAAATGGTTGGCTAGCAGGATTCATAAGAAATGCCAACAGCCAACCTAACACAACCCTCGTCCCTTAGTCTCAACTTGCTACTACATTAAGGTGGAAAAAAAAAAAAAAATCAAAAGAAAGTTATGCTTGGATTTCAGTCAAAAGATTCAAAACAATAGGAAATAGAGTCCTTGTCAAGATGAAACTCTAAATTTTCGTGAGAGAGATTGAGATTTTAAGGATGCATATACCTTCAGATGGGTCTGTTGTAATATTAGCGTTTGCTTGAGCTTTACAACTCTCCACCATACACAAGAGGTATATGTACCAGAAGCATAAGGCCAGCAGCGTATGAGATGAAGATTTTGACATGGACTTTCTCACCATTCCAGGAACCGGAGGTGTTCTGCAACCATGCCTTCTCATCTCATGAAGCTATAGAACTTAAAAATCCCAAAATCCTATAAATAGATAGGTGGGATTTTCTTTTGATTAATTAAAAGAGTCGTCTCCTAATAAAAATCCTGTTGAATGGAAGTCAATAAATGACTTTGATAGATATAAAGTGATAGTATCTATATTTTTTACTCACCACTAATGCAGCAAAGGCTAAACCCTGGCACTTGACTTAGGAAACGTTCGTGTGTCCCGATGAGCACAACAAATGCAAAGAGAAAGGCCACGTCCGACTACCCTTTTGCAAAACTTTCTTGCTACACAGCCTCACTTTTACCATGTGGAATTCCTCTGGGCCTCACCATGATCTATCTGTTAGATCCGTACCGTCCATTAATTTTTTCAGATTATTCTAAAGCATAGGAAAAAAAATGAGTCACATCCAAAGCTCAAGTGGACCACACAACAAAAAGCATGGGATTGAACGAGTAACGTTGAGACCTTCCTACGGTCCACTGTGAGGTTTATTTGCCATCTAACCTCTTCATAAGGTCATTCAGACCTTGATGCAGGGAAAAAACATACATCATCTTGATCAGAGTTGTCAGTGCCCATGGACGTTCCGCATTTCAACTGTTTCGGTTTTCTCTCTCTAAGCTAGCAGCGGAATTTATTGACGTGGGAAATTTATGTGGGCCCATGATGATTTATTTCCGCGATCCACACCGTTCACATAATTTTTCAGATCTTTCTAGACTACAAGCTTTAAAATAAGGCCGATCCAAAGCTCAAGTGGAACACACCATACGAAACAGTGGAATTGATGCTACCGTTGAAAACTTCTTGGGGCAATAGACGGCTCTGATCAAGAAGATATTTATGTTGTACCGTCATCCAGGTATGAGTGGCCTTATGAACAGGTTAGATGTCTGATAAGCCTCACAGTTGGCCCTAGGAAGGTTTAAACCACAGTTTGTGTAATTCCCATTGCTTTCTTTGGTGTGGTCCACTTGAGCTTTGGATGTTCTTCATTTTTGGAATCATGTTCTCGACCTATTTGGAAAAATTGATGGATGGTGTGGATGTAACACAAAGGTCATGGTGAGGGGCAGTGAAGTTTCACACGTTAAAAGTTGTGCTATGTAGCAGGCAATGTAAAGGGAAGAGATGTGGGATGATGAGAAGCTTAAATTTCCTGTGCTTTCAACACAGACGATCCTCACTCAAGAGTAATCTGACCTTATTCCTTTAGGCTTCGGTAAGAATACGGCATCGAATGACTTCAGTAGTGTTGGCAGGACTGCACCCTCCAGCCGTTTATTTGGTAGCTGGTGATAGTATTATCTTTTTATTTATGCATGTGGCTAACCGTGTGGGTGGGTTGCGCAGCTAACAAGGTGAGTCCGTTGCATGACTAGCAAAAACAAAACAAAACAAAACAAAACAAAAAAACGAAAAACTTGTTTATGCATTCTTCCGTAAGTCGCGTAATTGGCTATCTTAATCAGCTGCTTGTTTTGAAACTGACTAAAGAAAGCCCACCACGCCACGATATGACTAGGGAAGAAGAATAAAGGAGAATACTATTTGAAAAAGAAATAAAGAAGAAACACCACAGGCAAAAGAGAGCCTCCAAGACCATGGAATGACTAGGACAGAGAAATAAAGGATAGCACGTTGTCCTTACACCGCTGCATTTTATAAAGATATGTCATCCTTTTTCTCTCATGATCTTATCTGTTGGCACCACTTTAGATGGTTTGTAAACTTTAAAAAAGAAAAAGAAAAAGAAAGAAAAAAGAAAAAAATGAGAGAGAAAGGACATCAACTTAAACCTTACATTGGTCTCCACTTTAGATGGATTGTTAACTTAAAAAAAAAAAGACAGCAACTTAAACCGTACATTGGTCACCAAGCGGATTGCGTCCTGAGTTAGTCAGTAAGCTCTTATCGTACTGAGTAAACTCAGTTGGGCCCACTGTAAATGTATGTAGTTTATCTACACCATCCATCCGCTTTTCCAGACCATTTAAGGAGTTGAAACAAAAATTTAAGCATTCAGGTAGCCCATACCACAAGAAACGGTGGGTATAATGATTTCCACCGTTGAAGCCTTTCTAGAGCCAGCAGTGATGTTTCTTTGTCATCCAACCTATTCACAAGATCACACAGACATTGCTGAAGGGAAAAAACAAAATCAGCTTGATACGGAACTTCCACGGCCCCCAAGAAATTTTCAATGGTACAAACTCAATTCAAATTGTTTCCTGTGGTGTGGTCTACTTAAGACTTTTGTATGCTTCTTTTTTTTCCTCAAGCCATAAAATTATCTGCGAAAATGGATGAACGGAGTGGATGAAATACATAAATCACAGTGGACCCCGCAGAGTTTACTCAGTACCCTTAGCGTAATGAGTTACTCAGTACGCCATCCGCTTCCCCACTTTAGATGGATTGTAAACTTATGGATTGTAAACTTTAAAAAATAATAAATTGGTGGATATTTATCAGATGGTTAAGATAATGACGTCTACCATTGAAAGGCTCCAAGGGCCTACAGTAATTTTTGGTTGTCATTCAAGGGCGCGGATCATCCTGTCGATCCATTTTTCCATCTTATTTTAAGTCACTAGCCCAAAAATGAGATAGATCCAAATCTCAGGTGGACCACACCACAGGGAAACAGTGGGGATTGATGCTTACCGTTGAAAACTTTTTTGGGGCCACAGAAGTTTGGTATCAAGCTGATATTTGTTTTTCCCTTCATCTAGGTCTATGTGGCCTTATCAAGAGGTTGGATGGCAAATAAACATTACAGTGGGCCGTAGGAATATTTTAATGGTGGACGTTCAATCCCTATTGTTTTCCTGTGGTGTGGTCCACTTGAGATTTGGATCTGTCTCATTTTTGGGATTGTGCCTTAAAATAAGATGAAAAAATGGATGGACTGCGTGGATAAAACACATACATCATGGTGGGGCCCACGGAGATTTGAAACCACCCCTTATGCTAGTCTCCCTGGGACTAGCAGATCCGCGCCCGTCATTCAACTCTTCGTAAGGTCACGCACGCTCGCCGAAGGAAACGGATTTCCTGCGCTGGGAATCTAGGTGGGGCCCACTTAATGTTTCTAAGAAATCCACGCTGTCCATCCGTTTTGTGAGCTAATTTTAGGAGGTGTGACAAAAAATAATCGAATCCAAGACTCAAGTGGGCCGCACTAAAAGAAAAGGTGGGCAGGAAAATATCTACCGTTGAAACCACCCTGAGGTCCAAAATGATGTTAATATGCCATCCATACCGTTCATAATGTCATTCCTACTGGGATGAACTGAAAACAAAAATATTAACCTGATTCAAGACTTCTGTGGCCCCACGAATATTTCAACTGTGGACGTTCAATCCTTACTTTTTCGGCCCACTTGAGTCGTGGATTCAGTTCATTTTTGGTTGAACGTCCTAAAATGAGCTCACAAAATGGATGGACGGCATGGATTTCTCAGAAACATCACGGTGGGCCCCACCTATATTCCTAGCGCAGAACTCCCTTGCGAAAGACTTTAGCAGGAAATCCACGTCCCTCGCTGAAGGGAAACACAATATCAGCTCGATCTAAAATTCTGTGTCCCTAAGAAGTTTCCAAGGACAAGCGTTCAAATTCCACTATTTCGTGTGGTGTGGCCCATTTGAGTTTTGGATATGCTTTTCTTTTTTTTCATTCATGCAAAGCACCCACACGGTTCATTCCATGGCTTGGATATTTCAATCTGGGCAATACTTTGGTACATGGGCCATTCACAGGGAAACCCATCATACCAACGGTCCTGATCATCCCTGCAAGCCGACCTGACCATTTCCCGCCCTGTATTTATGTGCTTTTGTGCAAACGTACTTATGCATGTTCTTACATATCGTGCATGGAGAGCTTGGATAACGATCATCACTGCCCTTTGTTGATGATCTCATGCATCATTGGATGAGTGGACGGCAGCATGGGGTCTGGAGGAAGTATTGTGCTTGCACACGATGATGTGTCACGCAGGCTGTTCATAGTTCTTCCCATTGACGCCCTTGAATCATCTCTGCTTGTCAGGCTGCTCACATCATTGAATTGCCAATCACTCAAGTAGCCAGGACTCGATGTAGCAGTGCCAACCTCGATGTCCCCTGATAGCATTGCCACCACTCGCGACATGGACAGGCGTAGCGTGGGCGACGCCTGAGTGCACAGAAGAGCCACTCCGATCACTGGAACCGCTTCCTCTACAGCAAATTCGGATAGTGCAGGATCGATCGCTTCCAATGCACGGTTGTTTTCATGTAAATACCAAGCCTAAGAGATTACAAAATGACAAAGGATCAGTTCAGATGCAAAGGAAATCCAATGATCATGAGCAGATGAATTCTCTACTTCAAGTGCCCGGCATGGGCCGTGTGAGATATCTGGGCCATTCATAAGGCAGGTACAATGGGATTTTGACCTGGAACAAAAATCAGTCCTGTCCATGCAGGTGGGCAACAAATGTAAGAAATGATGGCCGGTTGATAAGAAAGCACGATTAACAAACAGTGCTTGTCCATGTGTGGCCCACCTGATGAGTGGACCTGCCTGATTTTAAGGCTACGGAACATATGCTACAGAACCCAACAGGTGAACAATATATATGTTGCACATGTGTGCCACAATGGTGATGACAAGGTTAAGAGAAATTTGAAATAATAATTTACAAGGTAGCATTATTTTGGTAAATATTTCCCAATACAATATGTTTTTGTGCATTACCCAATCTACAACTGTGTAGGGACCACATCCACTCTGTCCATAAGGTGTGCCCCTTAAAGTTCATCCTGTTACCCAAAAATCAGGCCAATAAGAAACACGGGTGGGTCACACCCTAAGGAACGGTCAGGATGGGATGCCCACCATTAAAGCATTCCAGATTATGTGTGCAGCCTACCATGTTTTGTAATACCATCCAATCCACTCATAAGATGCAGCCCACCAGGATGGATCATGGATGGTCACCCCAAAGTCAGGCCATTCCAAAATTCAACACATCACATTTAGAGGTTCAAGGCATGATTTTACATGGTGTGCCCCACCTGAGTTTTAGATCGGCCTGATTTTTTGGATCAAAGAAGAAGAAAAGGGGACTCACATGATGGACAGAGCGAGCGATATGCACATGTAATAGTGGGCCCCGCACACGTAATTGTAGAATAAGCTTTATTCTACAGAAGTTGTAGAGGAATAGGCCCCAAAATGAAATGAGTAGAACCCAACTGAGAGCGAAATCACCATATCTCAAGCAATTATGAATAGAAACTCAATTACCTGAATGGGATTTGCATTTGAGTTTTCTAGCATGGTTTGAGAGCTTTTTCGGAGAAGGTTGTTCTACCAGCTCTATTATTCCACTGTATACATGGCAATCGTTTTTGGCGGTTGCCCTACCATATCTATTATCGTCCCTGTATACATGGCAATCGTTTTTGGGGGACCCGAACTGTTGAAACTGGTGTCCACCACATGGACATGCCATAGCCCAAAAAACTATGATTGGACAATACAATCTATTACACCATCGTGAGTTTCACCCATTTGAAATGCAGAGCGTTCCTCGGTTATTTTGGTCAGCTTTTCTCAGACCATCAAGTTGCATGCCATTGTTGTGGTGGCTAATACAATAGGCGGCCCGTGTTTTTTGGTCTACGGCTAATTCATATGGTGGCCCAAAAGATTTCACGACTCAATTTGTGTACAATAGTTCAAAAACCCAAAAACTTGACTCGACTTAATGTCCATCCAGGTTGGGTCGACTCAAAGACCCTGCCTAGTCTTCACATGACTCACTATTTAACAATAAAATTAAAATGTAGGGATATTAATAAAGAAATGCTCCTATGCTCTTAGAGCCCTGTAAGTTATAGTGCTCCTAGTTGCATTGTATCACTTGGACAGTCCAATTGACTACTCTGAACTGTCTATTAAGTCCAGAACACATTTCTTGGGGTAGCATAAAAAATAAAAATATCAAACTGATCGGATGATCCAATCCATCCATGATTTGGCATTAGATTTGTAGCCATCCTTTCTCTAATCCATGGACGGGATGGTTAGGATTGCCTGACAGGAGTGATTCTTTAGAATCATAAGCAATTCATGATAGGTTGCTAATAGATGGATTAAGCAGTTGATTTGACCTGTTTTTGTTCCAACGATTTTGGCTGTCCATAATAACGGCTACTGAACAGATGGTTAAGATTGTGAGGTTGGTGCAATGTTAGCAAGGTAGCCCATTAAATGTGTTGGACTTGATGAATAATAAGTGTCCCTTTGCAACTAGTAGCACTATAACTTAAGAGTGGTCTGAGAGAACTTGATCATTTCTCACTGATAAATGCTTACAATATATGGTAGAAAAGATATAGAAACAGCAACAGCAAAAGGCAATAACAAAACATGTTTAGTTCACTGGTTTAATACTTGGTTCTCTTAGGAGTTCGTATCTCCCTCCACCTTAATGTTTTATTAAAAATAGTTGCCTGAATGGACACTCGACAAGTCTCTCTAAAAGTCGGCTGAGTCACATTCAAAATAGAGTTTCTCACTGACTCAGCTTGAAATCTAGACATATCGAGTTGAAAATCAGACAAGTTTCGAGTTGAGTCAGCGACTTTCAAAACTATGGTATGAGCACACTTTTGTAAGAAGAAATGATTTAAGATATTGGACTCCCTATCTTATTCCTCCAAGGTAATCAAAATGGCATACCCGTTCAAGGAGATATATCTTCTCCTGATCCAAGCTTGAGTATGAATTTCGCTTTCCGCTGACAATCTCAAGAGCGACAACCCCAAAGCCAAACACATCAGCCTTCTCCGTCAAGTGCCCAAGCATGGCGTACTCTGGTGCAAGATAACCCCTTCAAGCGTCCAAAATAAATTTCAATGCTACTCCCAATCTAAAAGAACTTGTACTTCAATCCAGACCATCCAAATTGTTGTCTCCATTATAGATGGATCATTATCCAAAAATCACATCAAATGGATGGTAAAAAGATAATGGTTTGCGGACCAAATTCTACATTTGATATTAGATGGTCTAGAACTTAAGATCATCTAGTCAGAAAGACATATATGCTACGGTCCATCAATGTTGGGGTGCATCGATCAGAATATTACTGGCCTTGACATCCCTGTGTATGATACGGGGTCTCGACTCCTCATGAAGATAAGCAAGTCCTCTTGCTGTCCCCAAGCATATATTATAGCGGATCGGCCAACTAAGATGCAAATTGCTCCCTCCTGCAAGGCAATGACTGGCATTTACAGAAAGGCATGAAGATGTTTCACATCATTTCCTGTTTGTGCAACTTGGACACACGCATATAGGTGTTGGATCATAATTGCACGAGGAAGCAAAGGGGCAACAGATTCAGGCGGGGGAGTGTGGAAGCGTCTGCTTCAAAATGTTATCAAGTATCAACAACTAGGTATAAATGAGAGTGAGGTGTGAGTACAAATGTAACTAGGAGCAGGAGCATGGTGTGTTGTAAAAGTCATTACATAAAGGGAACCACGGCAACCGTTGCACGCTACGGGATCATAACGGCCGTAATGGTTGTTACAGAAAATGATCCATAATGGCCATTACAACCCCTGTGACTGCCCATTACACCCCTTGTAAAGGCTGTAATGGCCCTATAACCGTCCATAACAGGACCAATACACGTTTTTTGGTTTTTTTTTTTTTCAATAAAAAAGACCATAATGACCATTACAGGGCCATAACGGCTGTTACAACCCATATCATAATGGTAACAGTGACCGTTAGAGTATACTTTGAGCAGGAGTGGCACGAAGTTGGAAAGATCGTGCAACCTAGTGTGGGTGTTAGCACATGGTAGCAAAACATGGGGACCTAAGAAAATCCAACACATCAAGACATTTGTATGAATACATAATCATCATCATCATCATCATCTAAGCCTTATCCCAACTAACTTGGTCAGCTACATGAATCTCAATGGCCTTGCCCATTTCTCACTGCACCCAGGTTCCAATGGAATGCGTTACTTTCAGAGAACACCCCAGCTTGAATACATATTAAATACATAATGATATTGATTTTTACATGGATATTACTCTTTATATGCATAAGACACAGACATGCAGCTACATAACTAAAAACAATCTGGGACCTGGGTAACAACTATATAAATACCACTTAAACACAAGAAGAAAAGGTGAACTAAGGTTTTTCCAAATAGAAATGTTGATATCTGTCTGACATGATGCTTTATACAACTTAAAAAAATGCCTAGGCAATATAGAAGAAAGGAAACATGAATGGAAAATAGCTCATTGTTGCAAGAATTCTCTAGAAGCACAAAGAGCAAATGTCAGATTTGTTCAGATTACAACATGAATGCACAATACTTATGAATCTTTTTGTTCACTTGCATTTAAATTCCGTGATAAATAAATGTAACAGAAAATTTTTCCCGCCCTTTAAAGTGCAACATTTTATGTGGAGATTATAACATTTAGTAATGATTTTGTAGGCTAAGTGTATGGGAACCTTTCCATGCATATAATTTCCTGTGGATTCAGTGGCATCCAGATCCTTCTACTACAAGAGATATGAGTTTTACCGAGGAAATTTTTCCTGGGTAAATGTATCATTTCCTGGATAAAAGCTATCACCAACGAAAATGTTCGTCGCGGTTTTCGTCGAAATTTCACCCTGGAAAAGTAATTACCGACGAAATTTATTTTTGTCGGTAAATATTTGACCTTTTCCAAAAATTTCGTTGGTAAAAGTCAACGCTTACGTGGCTTTTATTTGGTCGAGGTTAATTATGGGATTATTACCCAGGAAATCTTTCCTTGGAAAAAGCTATGACCCATGAAAACTTTCCTCATAGGAGGTCGTAAAATTACCAATGGAAAAGTTAGTGGCAATGCCTACGAAATATTTCTTTGGAACATTCAATGTCCCTACCACCTAAAAGCATTCAATATTCAATATCCCAATCACCTGATAAAACATTCAATCGTATACCAATCAAAATGACCATTCAACCGTAATAATGTTTTGAATAAAATCGAAATGTCAATCCCACCAGTACATAAAAAAAAATCAATCAGCAAGAACATCCCCACTACCACCAACAAACAATCTGCAAAATAAAACAAAATACGATATTAGTAATTAATAACTTATAAACAAAATATGCATTTAGGTGTTCATTTTTCTTTTTCAAATTACATAATGAAACTAAATACAACTTGAATTGAAGATTTAGACCATGTAGGCATGCTCCATTCATTCATGCCAATGTGATCTTGACTCAATTTTATGCTATGTATACAATTGTAGAATTATTTCTAAGGTACTCGTTCATTCTCATTTGAATTTCAAGTGTAAAGATGCACAGAACATAAGTCGGTCCATTAATGCACAAAAGATATTTGATCAGGCTTCCTCTAGTCCATCTGAGCCATGAAATATTTTGTGGCCACATGAAATATTCTGTGGCCCGCTCTACATCACATACAATCCTACTCATCATTTTCTTTCATCTTTCCAATGAACATTGGCATTATCCATTTTTGTTTTTTGCATAATCTTATAAGACCATTGATCAACGGACCATAGATACAGTGGAACTGCAGAATAAGATTGAAGTACTCAAATCAATATCTCAAAATACACCTAGATTTATGTTTTGATAGGAAATTCCTGCCACAATATATTGTATATTTTTAATGATTATAAATTCTTTACTACTCTCTTTATGTGTCTAAACAAATGGTGGTGTATAATTATATCGATGACTAAAATGCACCACATCACCATCAAATAGTGCCACCCAAACAGTTCAAAAGTTGTGGCTTAGATGGAATAGACACATGACTGTAGGCCTCATATGGTTGGTGACCCATTACCATTGTTGACTTTGGTGTGGCCCACCTTAGTTGTCGATTGGGGATTTTTTTTCCACGAAGCCTAACATCGTGAGACGTGTCCAAACAAGCCCAAAGTTAATAAGTGAAAGTCACAAACATGCACCAACATGGGCTGACATAGCTCGGGTGTTGTGCTCCTGTCATTTCACTGGTTACCACTATTTCACCTTCTCTCTAGCATGTCTTGTACAGGTGATCCTAACTGTTCATTTTATGTATCTTACCTTTGATAGTAGATGCCTAGTAAATTTCTAAATGGTCCAACTCTTCAGTGTTTGACCTTTTCACTGTGTAATGTGTTATATGGCCGTGTTTCTTTCACGAACTGTCTTTTTGTACCCCATCACATCAGGGGATTATAATCTTCCAATCTAGAAGAGGCATCACACATCCACCGCCCACAGTGTAAGTCATTAGACCATGGGCCCCACATACACGGAATATCTTGTGTTTGATAATGAGCATTATCTTGTAATTCCTCACAGCTGTAAGAGTTTAAAAGAGAAATGATCAGACGTAAACTTTCAGTCAGTAGCTGTAAGCAAATGTAAATAGAAGATAACCAAATATAAAGTGCAATCTAATCTTGAAAACAAGCCCCAAAGTATACAATAGTCAGTGGTAACAATAGGGCCTATATGGTCATCATTCAATGTTCAAATTAAGTGGTTAGGATTTTCCATTGGCCTGATTTTTTACTTTGTCACATACATTCACTACAAGAAAAAAGACTTTTAGCCTCACTTCAAAATGGTGGCTAAAAAGTTGAAAAAAATGAGGCTAAAACCTTTAGCCTTAGTTTTGCTTGAATTAGCCTCCATTACTATAACCAGGGCTGCAAGTCCGTGTGGCTTTAGCCTCAGTTTTGACAACCGAGGCAAAAGAAACTTTTTATAGCCTCAATTCTTCAACTGAGGCTAAAAGAAACTTTTTACTACCATTGCCTCAAACTGAGGCTAATCAAGTTGTCAGCCTCCATTGTTTCCAACTGAGACTAAATCCAAATTTTAGCCTCGGTTGCCTCTAACTGAGGCTAAATCTATTTTTAGATTCAGTTCTTAATAACTGAGGCTAAAGCCTTTAGCCACAAGAGTTGTAGCCTCAATTTGGGTAACTAAGGCAAAATCGAGGCTAAAGATGGATTTACCCTCCGTTGGCATCAACCAAGGCTAAATTCATTTTTTAACATCATTTCTCAACAACTGAGGCTAAATATAGTTTAGGAAAGATGATTTAACACTCCATTGAAGTGTAAACAAGAAACCATAATAAGAGAAGGTGAAGGTAATATAAGCAGAGAAATGTTTTTATTGACAACAAATGAATCACCATTACATGTCAAGGAAAGCCATTAAATCCCATATAAAAAAAGAAACCACATCAATTACCTCATAGCTACCAGAATCCCGGCATGCCCAACACAGACAACTGCTTACTTACCAAAGGAAAATAGAAAACATAAAATTCAGAAAAGAAAAAAAAGAAAAAAACAAGCACTAAAATAAGAAATGGGACCTTGAATGTTGGGTAATCTAAGCTGAACTACTACAGGGAAAGAGGAGGAAGAAAAGATCCATTGTGCAGGCACATGAACAAATTCATACAAATATATGCACACACATCACCTACCAAAATAATCTACATTTAGGCTTGAGAGTGCTTCTCTTTGAAAAATCACCTGAACCCTGGAAAAAAAAACTGATAAAAACTTCAGTTGTACAAGTTTGCCAATGCCCAAAGTACCCAAAAGCAGCAGGAACATTGCCTATGTTGTTCAATCACATACATGAAAACAGGTACCTAATCTCAGTCTCATAATGACCATATGCATTCAACTTCCAAAACCAACAACACAGAGGAAGAAGAAAAAACAAAAACAAAACCCAAAAGGGAAAAAATAAAAATAGATAACAAAATGCAATCAAATCTTGTATCATGGTACTAATTTTTTTAGCCACATACATAACCTGCATGTTGTTGTATCTGTTGAAGGTCTTGAAGCAAACAAGACATGAGAACTGTGTAGGGCCGATGAGGATCTGAGAAGGGGTAGGTATCCAGTACTGACCATTTGTATAACAATCACACAACTCAATGCTCCTGAACAAACAACTGGTGCATAAATAGATTTTTCAAGTTTCCCTCATGCTAAGCTCTTATGAAAAGTGCAGAATTGTAGTTTCCCATCATGATTAAGAGCAGTTTCATTCTCATATTTGAGAAACAAGATGTGTATTTCTTCAAACATTTACTTCATTGATAACAAACTTGCATGGCATACTCTGTTTTCATATCATATCACAATTAGGCCTTGATATAAACTTTTTAAATGATTGCGAGAGATGAGCTCCAATAAATCCTAACTGCTCTTAAACACGTGCCATATTTGCAAGTGCAATGGCATGTCCACAAGCACAGTTGTAAACACAAGCAAGTGCAATGGCATGTCCACAAGCACAGTTGTAAACACAAGCAAGTGCAATGGCATCACCATAACTTTTGGAACATAAACATTAACTGAAAATATAAATAAAAAAGGGTAAGCTCGAGCTATTATACCATCAAGAGACATTTCCAGACAGAAGAAGATGGTTGTAAACCAGAGATAGTGTTATCCAATGTGTCAAACAAGAGCGGGCCATCATCTTCTTTTGCACCCTATCAAAGTACAAAAATATTAAGCATTCGAAGACACAAAAAGAGAATAAATTTCTTGGTGTTATTTACTTGCATTTTTGCAATTGCAATAGTAGAGGTTTCTTCTTCTTCTTCTTTTCTTTTTCTTTTTCGTCAAAATCTGCAAATTTTTAAATTATGGCCTGTCACTCTTACCAGGTGTCAATTGCACAGCCTTCTGAGACTCTTTTTGAGTATCTTGACGTTCCAACTCCTGTTTAAAGATAGGAGGACATATAATTTTAACACTCAGAAGACTTAAGACCTCAAGTAAAGCTTGATTTGGGCAAAAAAGCCTTTTAACTTTTGGTTTGGCAATCAAATGAAATAACAGCAATTACAACGAGTTGATTACAATCAATGAATTATGTCTTCTACACAGGTTTGGTTTCACAATTTAACTGGATGGCAGATACTGAAATGTGTCTTACCTGACCTCTCAATCTGTAGTTCACAGTTGTAAACTGCATGCTCACTATCATAGACATCTGCCTTTGGGCACTATTAAACTTTGTTCACAAGGAGTGGCACCATAATCTGACAGAGAATGATAGATCATGGACATGCATGCATCCATTACACAAGCTGGTACATATTTATGTCTATCCGAACTGTCCAAATCCTAGCTCCAATCCATGGGCTAACATGCAATTGACGAGGACAATCCAATCCATCCTTGATTTGGCTTTATTTCTAAAACCATTCATTATTTAGCCATGGAGGCTCTTCTTACCTGCATAATAGTCAAACAATTCAATTGTTGCATTTCTTATACCATATGAGAGAAGTGCCCAACATAGTTTTAAAGAAAATCTTGTTGTCCCAAAATGAATAGATTTGGGGCAGATTTCTGGACTGTCCAGAGGTCTAAGATTAACCAGATTTTGTGGCGTCTAAAAATCCAAACTTGGGACAGATCTTGAGGCAACCATCAGTCCCATTTTGGACATTTTAAGGGCCATCTGCTGGTCCAAATATGGACAGATTACATGGTCAAATTTGAGCTATTTTACACCAAAATCAAAGGCCCCAATGGTTGCCGCGAGTACAAAAATGATTCAAGTCTCAAGTTATAAGAAAAAATTAAAAGAAAATAGCTACGAGGTGGTCCAGAAAGTGAATTGTCCTGATCAATGGAAATGCACATTGATTGGATATTATAGATGTTTTATGCACCCAGAATCCTGAGAAGAGATGACAAATCTCCAAATGGCTTAAGCAAAGAGCTGATTGAATATTTGAAAAATAAAACATTCACTTTTGACATAAAACACAACGAGGTTGGTTCAAATAAAACCAACTCTTGAAAATCCATCCTGGTGTGAGAGGTCTCTTACACACAATTCATTTGCTCAATGATGTAGAATATAAAATATATTTTCAAAATCCTTACCTCATCAAAGCTCTTTCTTAATTTGAATATGGACAATCATGTTCTAAGGCAGCTCCAAGGTAGAGAACCTTAGATCCAGGAGTCTTTGATGTTGAAATCCTTCATACAACCATTCCCCGCAGGAAGCCAAAAGTACACAGTTCAGAAAGTTGAATCAAATCAGGAAGACAATCAATGTGCATCCAGTCAAATGTGGACCACTCCACATGTCCCCTAACAAAATAAGTAAAAACAGTTCAGAAGCCCATAAAGGACAGGTGCATCATGAAATTTTCTTCATGACTCTGCCATCTAAAAGCTGGAAATTTTACAAAGGCAGCTCAACAAGAAAGGTCCAAGTTTGAAGATTGGATAAAATCAAATTTATGGTTGACCAAAATCCAACAAATTTTCATAATCATGAATATTCCAACAAATCACTTTTGCTGAACAAAGTTGCTTGCAGTAAAAATTCGTATAAAGCCAAACAAAATCAGCACATGTTGCGCCTGACCAAATGTGCAGTAAAATCATACTTGTTGCAGTAAAAAATCATACTTAGTGGGCCATTGTGTAGAAGGATGGAAAAAAAAAATCGACGTGATTGGACCATTCCATCAATGGCCTGCAATGGATGGTTAAAACAGAGTTCAGGAAAAATGAGCAAAGGATCATTCAAATATAGAAGCCATTGCCATTGGACAGTAAAGGTTGTCTAATCACTGAGATTTCAGCCCATCCACATGGTGGCCCACCACCAGATCACTTTTCCTGATCCCCATGCATGCTTGATATGTGTATAGTGGGGACCTCACTCTATAGTGACTGCATGAAGCAAAACTCATAGTACAAAAAAAAAAAAAAAAAAAAAAAAAAACTAATTGAGGCAAAGCACATGTAATGAGTACAAAAATGCAACAAACACAAATTCATAAATTTACCTGGATCTTAAATCTGACAAAATCACAAACACCTAGCCTACAAACAAACACCTATCATCGAAATAACCAGCTCAACCGAAACTTCCTTTAAATTAAAATCATTTGATCAAATCCACGGAAATTAATACCCAAAAATCCACCAATTCCGAGAATTTTACAAGATTTACACACAAGAAAGCTTTCCATTACAACAAAATAAGAAAAAAAAGAGTTCTATTTGGAAAGAAAATTCAAGAAAAAGCGAGAAACCGTCAAGTCATACCGAAGAAAAGGAAATTCACCGCTTACACTTGCAGAGATCGGAAGGAATGTCGGAAGATCTGAGCTGGAATAGTTGATTTTATGAGGGGAAGGAGAAAGGGAGAGAAATGGAGGAAAACCATAGCAGAGGTTTCAGCTCTCTGATGAAGAAAGGCGAAACCATCTCCAGAAGATTGAGAGAGGAAGGTTTTGGACAGAGAGAGAGGCAACGTATGTAAGAGATTCTCCTTCCGCTGGACATGTGCGCACGTGTTGGGCCTGGTTCTCTGAATGGAGAGTGCATTCTCCTCCACATGTGCGCACGTGGCAGAAGTGCACCTCGTAGATTCCCTAGTTGGTTTGCGTACTGCTCAGCTCCCGACCGACATGCGCATGAGCTGAACGGTGTGATTTTAGCAGTGTAATTTTAACATATTTTGACCTGTGACGGTGTGATTTTAACGTATTATGATACGCAACGATGTGATTCCATCTTTTCGGCTAGGATGCTCCTTCCGCTGGACATTAGTACCATCAATATGGTAGGATCCATAAGATTAGTTTGGCCCGCTCATCAGGTGGGCCACATCATGGAATTAATGGACAACCAACAACCAAAATGGACAGACAAGATCATTTACACAAAATGGTCCCAATCAACAATTTGATTAATCTATTTGTTAGGGCTCATCATGGATGGACTATGATATAAAACAATAGCTCAATCACAACCATCCAAATCAAGGATAGATTATCATGTTAGTATGATATTTTTATGCTACCCTTCAAATGTGTCCTAGATTTAATGTATGGGCCAGTTCAATCAATTTTGTTGTTCAAGTGAATCAATGAGCTAGGTGCGCTATATGCTCTGATAATACTAGAGCATTTGAAAAAAAAAATTTAAAAAGAAAAATTCATATATTAGCTTTTATCATCTCAATATGTTTTAGATTTTTTTTTTTTTTTTTTTGTCCACGATAAATATTCAAGAAATAAGTCATTATTACCCATTTACAAAATTATCAATTTTTTTCAAAATTCTAATTTTTTGAAAATTCTCAATTTTTAAGTTCACAATTTTTTTTTCTAATTTCTTAAAAAAAAATCAAAATTATATCAACGTCTTTAAATATTATCATTTTTTTTTTCAAATTTTGATGTATTTTTTCAAAATTCTCATTTTTTGAAATTTATCTATTTTTTTTACCTGTAAACAATTCTTAGGTAGAAGCCTACAAGTACTCGGGGATTTAGTATTTTCGTTGCTAATTATCACCTTTACCTAGTACTGTTATTTTTGGTAAAAAGGGACCTTTTACCTAGGAAAAATTTCATTGGTAAAAGTGCCAATTACCAACGAAATACTGTCTTCTTAGGTAATTGTGAGCTTTTACCAAGGAATATTTTTCCTTGGTAAAATTAAGCAAAATTTTAAAAATCGTTAAATTTTTAGCCACGAAATAATCCTCTATCTACCCACGAAATTTAAATTTTGTTGATATTTGTTACTTTTACCAAGGTATATTTCCCTTGGTAAAAAGCGGAGCAATATTTACCTAGAAAATTCTATTTCGTCAGTAAAAGTGTATTATTACCTAGGAAATTTATTTCCTCGGTAAATATTTCCTGGGTAAAGGTCATTTTTCTTGTAGTGGCTCTTCATAAGCCGCCTTGAAAAATACCTACTGATCAGATGATCTAAACCGTCCAATTAGTGGTATACAAAATAGATGTACAAGATTGTTCATAGAAGATAGGCCCAATCACGTATAGAGCCATCTGATTGCTGTCATTTTTTCCCAGTAACACAATAAGAGGGGACTGGACCTAAATGATGGTTCAGGTAGGTGACATGAATACCAAAAAGTCCAAAAACAACTATGTGCACGAGAAGGTTTACATACACCTAGCCCACTAGATCATAACTAGTGATTTAAATATCAGTATCAATGCACGTACCACACCCTTGGAATAAGGAAACATATCAACATTGCATGACAAATATCACATGTATCGCTGTTTAAGGGTAACATTAGGAAAATGATGGAATTTTTCAATAAAGCTTCAGGATATGTTGAAAGAGACATGATTGCACACTTAAAACTAAAAAGAACACAATACAAGGATGCACGGCACATTTCCCTTGTATAAACAATGCGCTGCTTAACAGAAGTGGTGCAATTATATCCAAAATGAATTCATATAATTCATCAGTCATACAATACATGCATGAAAACAGATTCTCGAAACAAATTTGGGAGAAATGGATTTTGTGGGGATTTTTGCATTTTTTTTAACTATTTCCAATGGGGGAATGTATCACAATTTATCACCAATACATATCACAATGTATCACATGTATGAACAAATTACGGAAATTTTATTGAGAGTTTTTGGCATACATTGCAATATTTTGTGCAATACAAGGGAATTTAATAATTGTGTTGCATATCGTATCGGCCACAAGATATCGATAGTATCGGCCAATATCAATATATAAATTACTGATCATACTTCTATAACATAAAAGGGGTGGTGTGGAAGCTTAACATCAAGAAAGCCCACGACCATGTTGATTGGGGCTTCTTGCACTACATGCTTGTTAGAATCGGTTGTGGGGTTGGTTGGAGGTGTTGGATGAAAGAATGCATTGGCTCGGCCAGATTCTTGATTTTGGTAAATGATCTCCCAAAGGGTACTTCAAAAGTTCTAGAGGCGTTAGACAAGGTGACCCGCTATCCCCATTCCTACTTGTTTTTATCATCGAAGCTTTGAGCAAGATGTTGTCCAAAGGGCATGAGGTCGATGATCTATATAGAGAGTTGTGTGCACGTGTATAGTTTTCTGTTCTCCTTCAATATACCATACATATGTTTTTAAATAAGAATAATGCGGTAGAGCTCTTTGGGCCCTAACCTACGATTTCCCCTTAAGCTCTCTCTCTCTCTCTCTCTCTCTTCTACTTACAACAACATCAACATCTCTCTCTTTCTCCTACTTACAACAACATCAACATCTAACGCTCTACTGTCTATTCAAAGGGTTCTAGGTGAGTCAGGAGTTTCCCCCAATATCTCATTTTCAATTTGCGTATGACACAATTCTTTTTTGCAAGGCGGATGAAGTTAAGGTTGACAGTCTAAGCATGATTCTCCGGTGCTTTGAAGTGGTGTTAGGGCAAAAGTTAAATTTGACAAAATGTGAAATGCTAGGAATCCACTTGGATAATGAAGAAGTCGATTATTTCGCAAATCTCTTCGGCTACAAGGCAAGTTCTTTCCCCTCGTCATATTTGGGTCCCCCCTCTATATAGGAAAGCCGACAAAGCATCTTTGGGACAAAGTGGTGAAAAGATTCGAGGGGAAATTGGCAACTTGGCAAGGACGGTATTTGTCTTTCAGCAGCCATATTATTCTTATTAAAGTGGCTTTATCCAATCTCCCCATCTACTTCATGTTGCTTTTTAAATGTCCGAAATCAGCTCCAAATCACCTTGACAAGCTTAGGTGGGACTCTTTGGGGAGACTTGACAGAGAAGAAAATGTTTCATCTTTTGAAGTGGGAGGAAGTGTGTGAAAACCCTATGATGAAGGTGGTGTTAATATTCTCTCCTTGGCAGTGATGAACGAGGCCCCTTTGGGCAAATGGTGGAGATGGCTTGGCACAATGTGGAAGACTCTGGAGAAAGGTTCTTGCTAGCAAGTATGGATGTTCATATGGAGGAGGGTGGACAAAGAGTTCCTCTGCTTATAGAGCTTCCTCTATATGGAAAGGTATTATTAGCATGAAGCCCAAGTTCTTAAAAGGTGCAGTTTTCTCTTTGGGGAGTGGGATTTGGATTTGTTTCTGGAAAGACACGTGGTGGGATGATACACCTCTTAAGCTTCATTTCCCGATTATTGGTAGTCTTACCCCGAACCAAAACATTACGATTGATAGATGCTTTCAGCTTCATGGCAATACGGTTTTTTGGTGCCCTCCATGCCGCCGATCTATTAGGGGTGATGAGGTGGAAGAGTATGTTGTTCTTTTGGAGTGTCTTCATCCTCATAGGTTGTCGGTTGGCAATGACGACAGTATGATTTGGACCAAGGACACGTTTGGGCGCTTCACGGTTAAATCGTTCTATTTTTCATTGTAAATGAAGGGGAGAGTTTTTGGAAGACTTCTCATGTTTGGCACTATGAAGCCCCTCCAAAGATCGGGGCTTTTGGGTGGCTCGTGGGAAGAAATAGAATTTTGACCCTTGATAATCACCAAAGGTGCTCCATGACCATCCCAAATATTTGCCTTCTCTGTATGTCCAATGCAAAGTCGGCTAACCATCTTCTCATTCATTGCGCTTTTGCTAGCCAAGTGAGGGTTTTTGTTCTCACCAGATTCGACATGGCATGGTTTATGCCTCTAGATATTGATGATCTTTTGTTAGCTTGGCACGGGGTGACCTTTTGCAAGAGGATGTGTGCGGTTTGGAGATTTTGTCTCCTTGCTGGTTTGTGGGCTATTTGGAATGAAAGGAATGGTAGATTCTTGCGCAACACCTCCAAAAGTGCTGTGTGGGTTGCTAGTTGTGTGTGGTATAGTGTAGTGGAGTGGGCGGTGGGAAAGGGTTGGATGGGGAAGATGTAATCTCTTTTGTTTTTGTTTCTTTGTTTTCTGCTTCTTATTGTTCTTGCTTTGGCACTATCTAAGCACTTTTGATGAAAGTTCTAGTTATCTTTCTCAAAGAAAAAGAAAAAGAAAAAAAAAAAAAAAAACCTATAACATTGTTTGTAAGGCTCTCAATTACCCTATGTTTCTTTAAGCCAATAGAACCAAATACTATTACGAAAAGAATATCAAACTTCCCAAAACTCATTAATCATATTGGGGAAACCATGAATCCTAGATCGATGGGATGGTCATGTCCATTTGGTTTTAGACTGGAGAATAGTTATAATCTTTTAACCGTGATTTGATTCAGACCGGATGGCCCTATCCGTTTTTTGTTTCAAATGAGAGACGGTGGGTCTTCTAATGTCGTTCAAATGAGATATGGCAACCCTATTCAATTTATATCAGATAGGAGACAAAATGAAACCAAATGATAAACATTGGCCTTACAAACATCAAGACGGCTCCTGCCAGTGATGTTTTCAAAGTGGCCCTCAAATTGCAGGCAAGTTTCTATAAAGTCCAAATTGAAAATAACACAATCGCATTTGGAGTTCAGGCCTTCAATATGAATGCTACAGCCCTGTCTGGCAAACGCCTAAAAATGAGTTCATCTCATTTTAGTTAACCACCATCATTTTATCAATAATTACGATCTCTGATGCATAATTGTTGTTTCTAAAATGAGACGGACTCATTTTTAGGCATGTACCAAACAGTGCCCAAGGAAATCCTAATTTGGTTATTTGCACTTTTTGGTGTTAATAATTCAAATTCAATTCAAGAGTATGTATATCCGAATGCACCCTAAAGATCTCATACCGAAAAGTGCTTGATCAAGGCTCTTGTTGTCCAGATACTCGTAAACCAGAAGTCGCTTATCTCCCTCAATGCAGCATCCATACAACTTTACAAGGTTTCTATGTTGAACTGCAGATATTGTAGCAATCTCAGCCATGAACTGACTCCTTCCCTGGCGAGATGCCGCCGAGAGTTGCTTGACAGCGACCACCCTCCCGTCTGAAAGTGTACCCTAAAGAAGACCACAGTCAAATAAAAGCAAGTGAATAGTGCATGTATGTAAGTAGGCATACCTTTACGTATTATACATGCACACATATTTGTTCAATCTGGCATTGCTAAACAAGTCTAAGGGTGTCCTTTGATAGCAGAAATCCAAGGGAAAGGGGATTTTTTTTTTTCATTGAAAAGATAGCTGGGGCTGTTTGGATAGAAAAAAGACCCAAGATTCGAAAACGATAATCATCACACTTGTCCACCCTAGCACAAGATATGAGGTGACTTTTGTCAAATAAAATTTAGATTTCCACTTGTATCCAAACAGACCCCTAATTCTAGGAACCTATTTTCTAAAGTAAATATGGAAACAATCATTACATAATCATTATGATCTCTTAACCCACACCATGGATTCCTTGTATCCACACCCTAAGGGTGCGTTTGGATGATCCAATGATTGAATAGTGATTATTAGTCTAATAAATTGGAAATAGCCAATTGGAATCTCCTTAGAATTCACATTGAAGATCTGGGCACCAAACTGCAATTTCGTTACTTACATGTTGGAGTTGAAAGAAACATAACTCCAATTTGAAGGTGAAACCCTATTATACAATGAAAATGCTGAGGCAATTTTCATAAGGAGAGATTGAAGAGGGGATTCACGTGGCACTTGCCATCGTGGCATAGGTGATAAGATTGTTGGTCATCTTCCTTCTAACCATTTAGTTTTCTCATACAACTGTGGCTTCAACTGATCAGTGGACCAGGCTGATCATTGGGCCAGGCATTTTTATGGCAGCAACTGCCAGATGATGACCCATATCTCTCATATGTGTACCATGTTGCTATCTGTGCCATAAACTATCTCTTTGGTCTCTCTTCACGCAAATCAACCTAACACTGTTCTGATAAAATGCTAGGAATCATAATTAATTTCTATCATTGCATCCTGATTAAACTAAACTATTATGATTCAGTTCATTTGTGCATCCAAATCGCCGGGAAATAACTAGCATAACTTCTTAGCTGTTCTTCTTACTCTATAAAAAAAAAAAAAAAAAAACTCAACCATCTGATTGTGATGCTAATTTACCTTGTAAACTGGTCCAAATCCTCCCTCTCCGAGTTTATTCATAGGATTGAAGTCCTCTGTAGCAGTCCTGAGCTGGGCATAGCTGAAAGTGTTTGGTTTTGTGCCCATTCCTTGAAAATCTGCATATAATCAAGAAGGCAGATTTCATTCATAATTCACTCCGAAGAATATAAATTCCTCAACCTGAAGAGGATATGCCCAGGATACTCAGGTCTCCGGTTTCTGCAGTGGGTCCAATGGCTCAATGATCCAGACTGTTGATCCATCGGGCCATGCAGTGGATGTACCATGCCTGAAAAACCCAACCTTTCAATCTGTAGCTGGCAAATAGAATATTAAGAAGAGAATTACAGCAATGGTCCACATTCAACTGAAAAACATTCCAAGATTGGTAGCTAGGATCTTCTAAATTTGGAGATTCCAGGAATATGGTCCATCCACTATCCAATTTCATTCACCTTGTTCTTAGTATTTATTTATTGAGTTGGAGAACATTTTAAATGAATGGTTAGCAGAAGTACGGAAATTAAAACTATAATTACACATAGCGTTACCATCATACCCAATGAATAAGCTGTCACGTCATGTATTCTTAAATCAAATCACAATAGTCCCATGTTTGGATGCACAAGTGAATTTTATTGCAAAGAGTAAGTTTAATAAAGAGGAATTGGCAAAAACTAGTGATCATCCCTGGGATCCATATACAGTGTCTTTAAGACTTAAATTTGAGAAAAGGCTGATCCATGGCTTAGTAATCTACACTGTGGATAACAAAAAGGCCCCACCATGGATATGCGACTCCAAAAATCCCCATTAGAACAATCTTAACCCTTTGATCGGTGGCCTATGAATGGGTGGTTAAGAAGAAATACAGTAGCACTCCACGTTGAAATGACATGAGGCTAAAGATTGAGTGCTACAATCTTCCAAACAGGGAAATTATTGGGAATCACTCATCCACATTGGGGCCCATGAGATCAATGCTCTGGATGACTGTGTGACAGCTCCCACTTGTACAAACTAGAGGCTCAAGGATACTGCCCTTGGCTTCCTCTGAGGGAGTCCCTCAAATTGCAGTTACATTTGACAGCGTACGAACTAGAAACCAACAGAACTGCGTTTTGGAGCCCAGACCCTCAAGTTGAATACTACGGAAACTACGATCTGGCTAATTCCACTTTATTGGACTAATAATTACAATTCAATTAGATAGTCATCCAAACATCCTAAGTGGCTTTGGCATCTCTGAATTCAAGACTTTGCAAGTATTAGCTGTTTATTAACATAAACAATACCTTCATCTTCATCATTGGCCAATCTCTTCCTTCTTCGTATTAAAATATAAGCAGCGAAAATGGTTACAATGATCACTACTCCAACAGAAACTGATCCCAACAGCCAATCCAGTCCTGTTCTTTGTCGAAGTGTCCGTTGGTGGAAGATTACTAACTGTTGGTATAAAATCTGAAAAAAAAAAAAAAAAAAAAAAAAAAAAACAAACAAATGAACAGTGGTCATTGTCAAAACTATTTTGGGAACTTCAAGGGTTCCCTCGGTGCTCAGTTGAGCTAAGTAGCAATACCTTGACTAACTACCAAAAAAAATAACTAAATGGAGGTGCCAACATTTTAATTCATAATTACAATCAAACCCTAATTGCAATTCCACATGTTTGAAGTTGGACACGAAATGATCGGAATCGGTTTTTAGGTGCTAGCCCCACTCTGATAATTTCCACTTCATGGAATTCAAATGTGTTGAAACAGAAACTAAAAGATAATTGTAAACATTCAGTAGAGCTTCATTCACCTGGAGTAACACTGACGCCCGAAATGGATGGTCCATCGTAACCACCATTAGGAGGAATGCAGCACGTTCCCTTTCCAGCCCAAAAGAGATGAACTTCCAGGTAATTCTCAGACACGAACCTTGAAATCCTTCTGAACAGCACGAAAGGAAACATTACCTGCGTCCCTTTTTTTATTGAAGTCTTTGAGTACCATATTTTCCTGGAGAATTAATGAACAGTGCTTCAAAACCAACGGAGATTAAAGGCATCAGGAATTCATATAGTCATATAACCATTTTGGATTTTACAATTATGCAGAAGGGGCATTTATGGCCCAATACCTGACTTGTGGCAGAAGCAACAGAGGATTTGTAAATATCAATCTAGTAAGTCTGGTCACTGGATAACCAGCAGTTGAGAATCACACCAAAGACAACCTTATCCACATGCACTAGCAGTTTCAAATGGGTCGCCAGAACACAAATGGATTCAATGGGAGAAACAGATGGGTAGGATCACCCATTCGATGAGTTGTTAAACCAAGGTTCATAACCCACTAGTTGGATTGCTCGGATGCAACTCCCTGCCTGCCATATGTCAGGTACTAGGCAATGGAACCCAGATTGCACTTACAATTTCTATGAAAACATCACAACGTTTGACATTTGAATGCTTTCAAGGTGTATGGAACCCCTTTCTAATTTTGTAGATGACTAGCATTGTGCTTGTTCTATACAAATTCACAACATCACAGGTTTTTACCGCCACATGTCAGCTACTATGAAATGGACACCCCTTCCAAATCCAGCATGACAATCAGGCCACCCTAGCAATTTCTGTGAAAATATTATAATGCTAGAACATTGAATGCTTTCAAGGTGTGGAACTCGTTCTTAATTTTGTGGGTGGCTAATATCATGATTATTCTTTCCAAATTCACAATTATTGGTTTTTATCATCTGTGTAGTTATCTGATGTGCGAAAAAAAAAAAAAAAAAAAAAAGAGTGACTTCATATTTGGTAATCATGGGAGATCGTCTGGGTGTGGGTGTTTTTTAATGGGCGCTCCTGTGGATTACCATTCATATATTTGTTTCGGGTTTCTGTATACTAAAGAGTTCATAGGTGAAGAGCGATTAAGTACTCTAATCATCTTTTCCTCTCTCCCATCTCTATTACCATGAATCTACTCAGTAAGTAAAGCCTAAACTTGTCAACATGACGTTTGTTGGCTACATACTAATATTAGTAGCCTTCTTTGTGATCTCTCCACATCATTTCTTTTAAAATACAAGCTTTATAGATTTTCAATTTACTCAAATACTATTAGTTGTGACATAAAACCATCAGTAAACAATAAAAAAAAGCTGGTTATCTATTTAAAACTACAAGAATACAAAGGGAAAGGGTAGTTCTGTGATTTTTGCTTAATACTGTGTGCATTATATGTAGGCTAGGGCCAACCATCTAGGCCTTCAGGGTACTTTGGTCATTTTCTTGCTTTAACTTTGTTTTATAGGTTGCAACCTGTTTCTTTACTAGATAAAAATCGTTAAGATTCTCCTCGGGATTCATGGTATCAGAGCCTCTTCATTCTATGGTTCCTCTTTCTAATTGAAGATCTAATTAGTTTGGGTCTCTACTCATGGCTCAGTGGAAGACTCACAAGAGTTTCAACACAGAGGTCATGGGTTCGAGTACCCATTGTGGTGTGTATATGTGTGGGTGTGTAAAAAAATAATAATAATAATAAAGGATCTAATAAGTTTGAGCAACTGCAAGATTTTCTTTTTCCATTCCTGGTTGTCATCTTTTTCTTTTAGTATCTTAGTAGCAAACTCTCAATGTTTTATATAAAGATATAGAACAAGCCCCACGCTCCAGCATAGTATTCAACAACGGTAACAGTGTCTGTAACGGCCAGCCTTATGGCTGTTATGTTATCAACCATAATGGCCATTACAACCCTATCAAGTTAAAATTATTTTTAGAAGAAGGAAATGAATTGTCCTTGCTGTGAGCTGGTTATCAGATGCCCACCCGAAATCCAATCACATTTTCCACCATAAATGAGGATATTAATAAATTAAGGAATCAGAAATGATAGACACAGCATACAAGTAACCATAATTGAACCGTCTGAAACCATGGGGCCCACAGTAGATGGGTCATAACCACAAAATCAGATCAATCGAACCATCTGAATAATGGGCATTGTTGAAATCAGGCCATTGCGAATTCTTCCATTTTAATGCCCATTGGATGCACATCATAAGTTGTACTACTGTTGGTTCAAGAACAATCTAAGGTGGGGGCCTTCGATGGTTTCAACACTTTGTAAAATCATGAGCTCTTACAAGATCTTCATGTTTCTCAAGTTAGCAAATGTTGAAGGAATCTCGCCACTCAACCCGCTGCTATCCATGTATCTGTGAAAAGCAAGCATACATCATGAATCCAATTGTAAGATTTCTTGTGGTAATATCAGCTAGAGGAATTCTCACAGCATCTTAATGGATGAAAAGTAGCTGTCCATCGAGAACGGTCAAAGCAGTTAACATGGCTGAAAGGGTGCCTTGAATAGCCATATGACTGTAAACAAACAGTCCAAGAAGGGAGTTTAATTTACACATTCCAACAACTACTTCCTCTCTGCAAAATATGTTTTCTATACTTTTATTAACAAGCTTTGAATTTCCAGTGACTCATTGCTGGAGTTGTTTGGGGCTGTTAAAGTCCCTTGATATACATCGACTTGCCATCCTCTAATAGCTTGAGCTTTTAGATCAAGTGGTGATTTAACTTGGTATCAGAGGAGAAGGTAAGTATTCAAAAGTTGGCTCAATTATTGAGATTATCTTTTTGCAAAGGTCAGAATTTGGACTCATTAAGTGGACCACACTTTTATATTTTGTATTTATCAATGGCTAATCGTTGTCGTTTGGTCTAGCCCATCTAATGAGTGAATGGGGCTGATTTTTGTATAATGCTATCCTCATGGTGGAACCAACCTATTGGAAGGGTTGGATGTGGCACGAAACATGATAGGTTGGAAGTAATTCACTTGGTGGACAGTAACTTAATAGGTTGGACTTCAAACCTTCTTAAAAAAAGAAAAAGAAAGAAACTACTGCATATTAATCACTAACAAATTGGGTGGCATATTGGAAATCCCAGACACATCATATGGCATTTCTAATGAAGAATGATTAAAATAAAATAAATTAATTAAAAAAAAAAAAAAGGAACTTACATTTCTCGCAGGCTGGTCAAATTCCCCAACTGAGGTGGAAGTGAACCAGAGAAGTTATTTGAGCTTATACCCCTGAAAATAATAATTAATTAGTTAATTAATTCATCTCCAAAAATACCCCTGTTGAGAGGTCTGTCCTAATTCTTATGCCAGTGTCTTCATGGTGGGGCCTACCATTTTGAATGGTGCTGATTCCCCCACAGAAGTGGATGTTGAAGGGCAAGATGTGGCTTGACGGCAAGATGTACCCCACCACCTGAACGATTCAGACCGTTCATCTAGAAGCTCCCAACGCAGATGGCCCATCTGGGTAAAAAAAATCTCAATCCTCGCCTTCAGATGAGTGGTGATGATCCCCAATCAATGAAATTATTTTCGTGTTGAGCTTATACGATGGAGGTTTCTACATGAACGGTCTGGATCTTATGTGCTAAGGAAGAAGAGACGAGCAGAACAGCTGGAAGAGTATGAGAGCAATTGGGTATGCACCCAGCTACTCTACCACATGGCTCGCAGATACCTCAATCCAAACCGTCCAAACAGTGGGACCCACTGATGGAGGATACATCCCTAAAGCCGATTGATTAGTCCATCCTGACCTTTGGTCAATGCACACTTGTTTGCTTATTTCAAACTGTTGATTATTTATCATCTCAACCATCCAATAGTGTTCATCAATCAATCAGCCAGTCAGAATCATCTGTCCAATGTGGCTTTTTCGATGACCAATATAAAGATCATAGTGATGGAACGAATCCTAACCGTTGCTGTATAAGAGTTATATGCCGTTCTCTCTTTAAAGTACATGTTATGAACATGTAGTGATCGGGACCGTTGATCCTGTTGGCTACCGTGTGGATGGGCTATAAAGCAAAAGTTGGAGTGATTGGACCACTTATCGGACAGCTACGGCAATCCACTCCCCTTGACTTTTTTGGTACGGCCCATCTATGGGATGGCCCAGTAGACTGACGGTTCCGATCATAACTCTTTGCCACGTGCTACACACCAGCATACTCTTTTCAAAAAAAAGTGCACGAAATTCACTAAAATCTGATCAATGATTTCTCTGCTACATCCTTACAAGGTCAGGATCGTCCAATCATTGTGATTTTTCGTCTACGGTCCATTCATGGAGTCTTATGACGAATGAATGGTTCAGATCACAACACACTTATATGTGAAGGATATCTTACAAGGAGATTACGTTCCGAAGGTTCCCTAGCTCTTTTGGGATGGTCCCTGACACGGCGTTAATACTAACAGAACTGAGAGGGAAAAGAAAAAAATCAAAGCAAATGTTAGAATCATAGTACATGGAACCCTAAATCAGGCCCTTCAATTTACACGTGGCACAAACATATACCCAATCCGGACGGTCCAAAGTGTACCCCATCAGGCTATATTCAATTTTGACAGTGCAGATTAAGGTTCATATATGCCATGTGTAGAATGACTTTGGTTGCGAGTATGCTCTACCATGAAATGGAGATTATCATATAATTCATCAATAAATAGTTAAATACTAGGATGATTGCACCAACAAAATGGTGTGTGCATGATCCTGATCGTTCATGTGGGCCCCATCCTATATATAGTTTCAGAGTATCTGAGAGTTGCTATGAAAAAATACAACTGTCCAATCATATTCTCAAAGCAATTTTGGGCCTATAGTAGGAGCCACAAAATGAAAGGTGGACCAAACTCATCCTTCGGACTTGCCCAACCATGGTTTTGATCATCCATACGTATATTGAGCTTTGTGTGTCCGAGCTTTCTATAAGGTGGGCCTCACTGATTAGATCTTCTAGCTCAAAAATCATGCAGGGTAACTCCTCAAATGGGCCACAATGTACAAAACAAATTTCTATGTAAAACGATTTTTTTTCCAAGCCATCCATTTGTTGTGTGTGGCCACTTTGAAACTGGTGGTGACTCATCCACCTACCATATGGCACTCATGTGCAGCTATCCAGACCATCCAAATTGTGGGAAAGGTGTGGATGGACGGTGAAGTATTCCAAATTCGAAGGTAAAAATCAAATGGCTCCTATCATATCCTTCGCGTCCTTTTCGTATATGCTACATACACGAGTGGTTCAGAGATTTGGGTGGTCTGGATCGCCCTACAACCATGCCACGTAGACTATGAAAAAGTGACAAATAACAGCTACAGCGGATATTTCGCTGTGGGAGAAATTTCAATACTTACAAGTAGGCCACGGACCTTAAATTGCCGATGAATGCTGGCAAGGGACCGTTATGTAGTTTTGTGAAAAATCCCAGCAATGTATAGAAAACACTTAGTGATGTGTGACACGTGTGCAAAGATCAAAGACGCTCATCAGGTGGGGCCCACAATGTTGATTTCCTGTGTAAACTAACCGAGCTCTACTTCGAACTTCATAGGCCATGTAACATAGTGGGCCCGCTTAGACCGAGCCCACTATAGCTAATTTCTCCCCCAAAGTTTGATTGATGATCATAACCTTTGATTAATGGATATTTATCCATAATAGAATTCAGACCATTGAATGGCTTTAATTTCAACTCCACATCAAATATCCAACAATCAGCCACTCAAGAAGTTAAATAAGTGTAGGTTTTGATCTACAATCCATTTAAACTGGGGCCCAACATTTGGACGGTTGATCTGGTACCACCACAACAACAACAACGAAAAAAATAGGGAGGAGGAGAATCCGTACAGATTTGTGAGGAAAGTCAGGTTTTGGAGCTCTTCCGGAATTGGCCCTATGACGTTCAACCCTTGCAGTTTGCTGAAAAAAAGAAAAATAAAATGTAAGTAGGGTCCGAAGGACTACTCAAATCTGTAGTCCACTACACCTTTACGTACACGTGGTATCTATCCTCAATGATCCAAGCCATTCATCTGGTGGTTACCACTATGGATGAGCTATTACACAAAGATCAAATCGATCAGGCTATTCTAAACATCCAAGGCCCACCAGACGGTCCAATTGATAAATAATATTTCCGTACAAATATAGTATATCTGAGTGTACACTTACATTTGGGTTATGTGGCAGGTGGATCCACCGTTGAATGAGCCATCACATTTGATCCCAAGGTTGATGATCGTTGATAAACCAAGGGCAACCCCGCTGCATGGCTCTCCGCTTATGTTCCATTCATTAGAAGCAGAACGACCCCTGTGTTGGAAAATGGCATTAACAGCTCTCACTGGCCAAACACATAATAAATAAATAATTAATTAAAATTTAAAAAAAATTGTTATAATAAGCTCATGGGGACCAACACTAATCAACGGTTGTTAGGAAGCAGAAAAAAAAAGGGAAATGAGTTGGAAATTACTATATGTTCGAACTGTGTGGGGTCCACCCGTGATGTCAATGTGAAATCAAAACCGTGAATCTGGTGTATCTCCTCGTGTGCACCATGTATGCCAAGGATCATCCACAACAAAATCTCAAGTGGGACACGCTACAGGGAGAAATGTACAGTGACCCCCTAAAACCTATATATTCACTTGTTATGGCCCATCTAAATTTTGGAATGGGTTAGACATACTGTTTCTCCCTTCATCCTAGTGGGGCTCACCTGATGAACGGTTCATCCTAGTGGGGCTCACCTGATGAACGGGTTGGATGACATAAAAACAATATGGTCGACCCCACATTCCATTTGGCGGGCATCCTTCTTCCCATCGTCCCCTACTTTTCCCCTTTTTTTGTGGCCCACCTGAGTAATGGATTAGGTTGAATTTTGTGACTAGGCGTAACATTCGGGGAACTCATACAATGGATGGGTTGGATGGAACTCAAACACCATAATGGCTCCCACAATCTCGAACGTATGGTAACTAATGTTGGAGGTTGCTAATGAGGACCCTGTAGTTTCTCCTGCTCATCTTCACGTGCATGATTCTATACATGTTGGGCCATGGGTCGATAATCAAAACCGTTGATCTAGTGTTGTGAACAGTGTATTTGAGACGTCCTGAAAAATTTTAAGATTGCAAGATCCAAACCTTTCCATTGATTGTCTTCAAATGTACGAGTTAAGTAGACACTCATATTGAAGCCAAAGTATTTCAAAGATAAAAAAAAATAGATAATTCTACTTAGTTGGTTTTTTCTGATTCTTGCAATTGAAGTTGAGGCCCATCTCATAGACGCTTTTGATCATCGAATCTGAGTTGGGGGGAGAGGGATTTCCACCATTCAAAGTGAAAATCGTAATATAAATGGCCTGGATCATTCGAAGATGACCGGGAGGATCGTACGTCAAGGATGTACAGTTGGAGTTGATGTAGATGCACTGGCATTTTCCAGTGTAGTATATTTACTATATAGTGTATGAGTATGAGATCCAAGCCCTAAATAACGTGGGCCCAACATGTAAATCCCCTCGTGAAGAACTTAGGCTGTTTCCTAATCAGGTGTACCACACTTTCGTTAAAAAAATTGGCCAATGTTTTTTAGCCATACAATTTTTTAGTAAATTGTGGTCAACTCGATTAACTTAATGGCATGCGATTTGTGCAGGACCGTCGAAATAGTAAAGCCAATTCGATGGATGGCTAGGATGGCATGCCCATGTGCCACTCAGGTTCATATGGTCGCGTGTAGGTGAGATGCCTAACACATACACATGGGCCATGGATCCTCTGGTCCCGTTCTTAAAACATCGATGTCTGCCATGGTCACGTCGGTGGCCCACTGTCACAATCGAACGGCGCCATTGCACCCGGTCAGCACCACAGAGTCGAAAGATATGAAGTATACAGCCTTATTTTGAATAATATAATGGAAAAAATTAAATAAAATAAAATTTTGAAAAGCTCAATGAGTCTCAGCCACGAGATAATAGACAATTTTTTTAGACCTTTGATGTCAACCTTCTATCATGTGATCCCACCTTCAATGTCCCCCATTCATCATGTAGGTCCCACCTTTGATGTGGGCATTCATCATGTGGGGCCCACTTTTGACATGACCATGCATTATGTGGGCCCACCTTGATGTGGAAACCCACCTTCAATATGAGTTGCTCATCATGTGGGACCACCTTAGAAATATTCTAAAGAAAAGAAGAGGGCAAGATGAGAATTAGTTAAAAAGTTTAAGGACAAACTTGTTCAAAAATTAATTAAAAATTGCTACCCTATTAAGTTAAATAGGCTCTTAAAGAAAAAATGACCTCACTATTATTTATTATTTTAGAGTTTTTTTTGTTAGTTTCAAAAAAAAAAAAAAAAAAAGCTCTAAAATAAAAGCTTTACCAAACAGTCTATTTACATAATAAGAATTTATTTTTTAGAATAAGCAATAAGCTCTTATTAATAGATTTGCCAACAACCCAACAAGTTTCAAAGATCTCATTCGTTTGGAGAAGAATTCTAAAAGATCTTTTATTTTTAAAAATAAAAAGGACTCGATATATACATGCATAGCCGACATCATGCACACTCACCCAAAAAGACCACAATCTGATCTTTTGAATGTGAGTTCGATTGTGCAACTATACCTAAACATATCTAAGAACACCATGGGCTAGTCGATTTATGATTTTAAATGTGATCCGATCATTAACTTCAAATCAAATGCTTCTTAACCATCCAAGTAAGAATAACCAACTAGAATAGTCTTTTTTACAATCTAACCTGTACATTGGGTGGGTCGCTAGACACCACAACTGAAGGCTAATCTACAATGCTTTTTTGGGCGGTCCCCACATGTGAACCAATGTAGAGGTGCACCCTGCACAAGTGAGTGCATGAGAAAATTTGAAAATCACATTTAGCGCAAAACTCAAGAATGAAGTAATTGCAATTGACTTCATAAGGTTCAAAGATAATTTAGTTGATCCACTAACTAAAACTCCATTAAGAGGGACTAATTTAGGTGATCCACTAACTAAAACTCCATTAAGAGGGACTAATTTAGGTGATCATAAACATATAAAAGGGAATGAGCCAGGTTAAGACCCACAAATTGAATCAATGACAATGGAAACCCAACCTATGTGATTGAAAATCCCATGAATTGGTTCAATGGGTAAAAATAAATTGTATTCGAGTGATTCAATATCAACGCTGCGTGATTATAATTGAGGGCTTCATTCCAATGATGTTGTGGTGTTATGACCTGTAGTAATAGAGGTTGGACTTTACCCATACTGAGTTTCATAACTATGATTTAGTGGAATGTACAACTACAGGTACATTCTTGATGAAGTCACCTATATGAGTGTGAAAGTTAGGCCACTTCTTATGAGAATGATTTATTCTCCAGAGCGCTCATGAAACTGAGAATAAGACATGAGTGAAACGTGCTACCTTCTACAAGGAATAAGGATGATTTAAGAAATGTTTATGTATGATATATTAAAAATATGATATAAGAAGATCAGTTCAAAACTTTAGTTCGCTAATCTTCTAATAAATATGATATATATACACATTTCTATCGTTATGCCCAATAATATTTTTAATGTTTTTTTTTTAAAAATCTTTTATGCCTTTTTCCTATGTGACTTAGTCTATCATCTTTGCTTTCTTCCTTTTGTCTTACGTCAAATGGGAGTGTAGGAAAAGAAGCCCGTATAAGATATCATTATCTCTTAGGTTTGTAGAGTAATTATGAGTTAGGGTTTGGGTTAATTTATTTGCTACACACTTGCGTGCCAAGCCGAGCCGATTCGATGGTAAGTAAATGTGAACTTGGCATGGTGTGTGGTTATGGGCTCATATTTATATATAATTTTTTTGGTCAAAAGTTTTTATTTAAATTTTAAATTTAAAATGCTAAGGTTAATCAATTAGTTTGGACATATGTCTTAAGGAAAGAGTCTCTTGCTCATGCAACAAGTCTTCTTGTGACACGTGTTCTAGTTGGACCAATCTTCCAACTGTTGCCTCTTGAATTTTGAATTTTGATATTTTTCCTCTCGGTATAATTTCGAGATTAATCTACAAAGCTCTCAGTTTTACATTTGTTAACACCAAAAAAAAAAAAAAAAAGGCTACCACTCTTTAAGAGTTTTTTTTTTTTTTTTTCCAGAAAAATAAGTACAAATTTTCCAATGATTGTATATATTTTCTTTCTTTTTTTGGCATCACAACTTAAGCCTAATTTGTGAAATTTAGATCACGCACCATATCTGACCCAATCATTTTCTAAAGAGTCGTCGTATCCTAGAGGCAAAAAGTTACGACTCAATGTATCTTCATCCGTTTTTATTTATTTATTTATTTTTTCTAACACAACCTGGCATGAACCCAACCCGGCTTGAACCTGAACGTAACCCGCCCAAGCACCCAAAGGTGTCACTGGTGTGTCTTGAACCCAAGACCAGCTGATTGATAAACTCAAGACCAGCTGATTGATAAACTCGGACTCAACCAGTTTTTTTCTTTTTGCAATTCATTTAATTGTGATGTAATAATATTTTTATTTCCGTGCCTCTACTCTTTTAATTTCAGAATACTTTTATTTATTCAGAATTCTATTATTATTCTTCTGAGTTGTTTTTTCTTTTTGCAATTCATTTAATTGTTATGTAATAATATTTTTATTTCCAAAGTCATTTTTAATTATTTAATTCATCAAAACTAATTTAGAATTTATATAAATAACACCCAATCCGGCCCTGAGAGGGCCTATTAGACCCTGAAATGACCAGGAATGATGAACACCGCCTTACACGACTTCGTGATGCAAAGAAAACTCTTCCTTTTTCTCATGATCTCATCTCACTAAATGGAGATAAACTTTGATACTCTGGTGGGCGATGGTTGATACACGGGCACTAAGAAGTTATACCTGCGGCATGAAAGTAACTCAATTTAAACCGTCCAAATGTTGGTCGCTTCTTTAGATGGATTCTAAACATTTAAGGACAAATTAATTGGTGGACATTTATCAGACCGTTAAGATTAAAAATACCCAATGGTCTGGATTTAGCAATATATGCCCGTGGATCAAAGGTTAATGTTGTTAAAACAATCTGATAGCCGAGATAATGACCTATCTACAGTGGGTACTACAATTTGGGAAGTATCGCTTTATTTAATGTGTGCCACGTGTATAGTTTCTGAGTGCCTGCTTATCAACCATCATACTCGGCCGGAGTATCAAACAGCTTCCATTTGGACTCAATTGTACATTAATGGACGGTTGAAAGAAGTTGGCCGGCGGTCATATTGATGAACATGTGTCGCCCGCTCGGCCAGATTAGCATATTGATCAGATTAGACTGTGGCCCTGCTGAGCAGCGGATTGGGCGAACAGCAAGCAGCATGGCATCTTTGTAGCGCGTGTGGATAACTTCCATGAAGATGGCAAATGGATGGATGGTTGAAGGGCGCTGATTGCGTACTGAGTAACAAAGTACACTATAGCAAACTGAGTAAACTCTGTGGGTCCCACCATGATGTATGTATTTTATCCACGATGTTTATTCCTTTTAGCAGCTCAGTTTAGGGCATGAGCCCAGAATTGAAGCATGAGCTCAAGTCATGGACCGTTGTAAACTTCCCAGGCAACAAAAGTTTTGGATCAAGCTCATATTTGTGTTTTTCCTTCATTCAGGTAAGATGATAGATAAGAATTTGGATGTCTGCTCATCTTTAACAGGGTTTTCTATCTCCGGTGACCTCATTGATCTGTCAGTGCTGAAATGTGTTGGACCAATGAGGTCAGCCGAGAGAAATAGGAAAACCCTGTTAAATTAAGACGGGTTTCGACAAATAAGCATCATTGTGAGCCCTCAAAAGGTTTCAATGGTAGACGTCATTGTCCCTTTTTCCTATGGTGTGACCCACTTGAGATTTTGATACTCTTCGATTTTTTTTGTTTGTGCTCCAAAATAAGCTGATAAAACCGACGAAACGAGGTGGATAAGACATAAAAAACGGTACGCAATAATTTACGCTCTTGGCTGTCAAAAGGTGGCGCCGTATTTGAGGGACGGGAATCGCCGCCACCCACCGGTAGTTCCTGCTGTCGGAAGCTATGTGGGGTCTACGGAGGATCCGTGACAAATCCAATCCGTCCATTGGTTTCTAAATGCCACAATAGGACATGATTTCAAAAATCAGCCAGATCCAATACTCAGGTTAACCATTGGAGTGTTAAAAAGCCTATGAACGGTTTTGATGGCATATAAGCATCATGGTGGGCTCCAAGAAGATTTCAACAGTGTATGATTTCCGGTCTCACTGTTTCGTGTTGTGTAGCCCACCAGAGTTTTGGATCTCACTCATTTTTTAATTCCTGTTTATTGTGGCCTTTAAAAAGGATGGACTGTGTGGATTCGTCAACAGAATCTATGTGGGCCCCACATAGCTTGCAACCACACGAAGGACTTTTCATATGGCAGGTGGCACAGGCAATTCTCGGAGGCGGAGTGCGTACTGAGTTACTCAGTTCGCTGCATCGTGCTGAGTAAACTCGGTTGCGGCTACCGTATATTAAGGATGGAATTCGTCCGAGCCAAAGATAGGGTCGCTAATACAAAACATCCCTTTCCTCGATTAATATTGTTGACAAACACACTCATGAAGGGTTGTTTATAAAAGTAACGGGCTAAAATCATCTATTCAATTCATGTAAATGGCTACTAAAGTCCCTCAACAGTTCATGGAAGTAGCAAAGCAACCTACATGCACGCACCATTTCTAGAGGGCAGTAATTTGTCTACGTAAGCTATTCATAATACTGAGATCCAATATCTCGTAACCATATACCCAAAAAGGTGATCCAACATTTATTCGTGAATTTGAGCACACCATCAGTCAAACATCGGTGATATGAGATGTAATAGAGTAGAAGTTTACATGCAAGTGAATTATACCCCAATTGCACTGGTAGATACAAGTTAGCCTAACCGGGAGATGTGGATCATCCAAGGCACATTTGCATGGCGTACTCCTATTCAAATGGGAGTTTGAAACCAAACTTCTCCTCAAGAGGATAGATGGTAACATGATGTACATGATAAGCAAATGCCGTCATGCTAGAGATCATGTTCTAGGCAGTTATCCATAACAACATATATAAATCATAATTCAAGAACCACATGAAGTTTTTAAACAACCACAAAACCTTATTCAAAGGACATTATCGAGCTAAGATGCCGGGAAAAACTTAGGGGTAGATCTTGACCTCAACGTGGTTAGGATTTTTAGATTCGAGCACTCCAACCTAATCTCACTATCGGACGGAGGCTCTCGCCATCAAGGATTGGGGGTTTTTGGGAACACCAAACCCTAGGGCCGCAACCGGAAATCAGAACTCTAATAATTCCAAATCAATTCCAATTTAGAAGCTAGATGGACAATTCTACTTACCTAGTTACCCGCGACAACGGCTTAGCAACTCGGCCCCCAAATTCAGGCCTACTAGGATGATCAATTGCTACCATAGTACTGCTAAGGCCAATTGGAGCATTGATAGCATGCATGCGCATGCATGAGGCCGCACCCATTCACGCTCTCTACTCACCCCCTCTCTTTTAGAGCTACCCCAAGGACCCCAAGTGGAAAGAAAAAGGGCAAAAAGGAGCATTTTATAGCCTGACTAGAGCTTAACTGTTCACAAGGGTATTAAAACTCAGGGATTGTTGTTGGACCGACAGGGCAAGTCGGTCGGACAAGTGGGACCAACAGTTTTGTCGGTTTGACCGACAGAACATGGTTTTCCTAGGTTTTCAGGTCACACAGACTAGTCGGACAGGTGGGATTGCCGGTTGGACCGACTAAACATGGATTTACTAGCAACTTGGACCTTTTTGTCCCTATATGGCCTAGGGCCTAACCTCCCTACACTATTTACTCTATTTGCTTACCTAGGGCTCAAGGTTAGGGTTATTGAGACCTTAAACACTACAAGAATCAAGGGGCCAATCGAACTATTAAATGGGTTAACAGATAGATCGAACACTTGATTTGGGGATCTGGTGTGGGTTTGCCTATCGAACATCCTGGGGTTAACAGGCAAGGGATCCGATGACCCACGCTCCGCAATTGGTCTTGCTACAACGAGGCCTATCTAGGGTGAGGAGTGCATTGGGTTTTGGGTCCTGGGTTCTAGGTCTAGGGTTTGCTAACTAACTACCAAGTTATGCTCATCAATGAACACAACCAGTTCTTGCTAGGAATTCCAAGTGGTAGGGTTTCCACAAATAAAAAGCCCAAGTTTCTAGGTTATAGACATGCGTGCATGCTCATGCAATTGTGAAACTAATAATCAGAAATTTCTTATTGATGCCCGAGGACATCCAATACCTGAGTATTGGATCAGGCCGGGGTGTTACACACTTAGCCCCTAGCTCACACGAGACATGTGCCACACTTTCATGATCAAGAGTCGTATGGTTTAGTGGGCCTACACCCACAACGCAATTTAAGTACATTATAGGGTCACGAATATTACATAACACTAATTGGAGGGTCACTAATTGGTCGAGTTATGGAGTCTATTGTTCATCACCAATCGTATGATTTGACCGTCGATCGTACACATGCCACGTGATCACACGATAAATAGCCAGATTTACGTCTTATTTCCTGCATGTTTTTGTAGCCCATACCACATCACATGATCGTGTGGTTTGTGGCTGCACACACTTCACAATTTTCGTACATTCACGTAGTTAAGATACATCAAAATGACCCACGCATTCATCACAGTGAGGTTCCTTGTCCAAATGGACGGCGATAGTCATACATAAAAGTGGGGCCCAATGTCCAATCTGGACAGCGTTGATAGCCCTCACAATGGGTGGGGTCCACTGTCTAGTTTGGACTTCTAAGTGGCCACAAAAGTTCTGTATCAAATTGATATTTGTATGGTCCCTTCATCCAAAGTATGTCTGATCTTAACAACAGGTTGGATGGCTAATAAACATCACTTGGGACCCACAAGGGGGCCCACCCACTGGACATTCTAACAGGGTCACACCTGCTGCACAGTACAGCAATGTGGCCCACCAGATTTGGATCTGATTCATGCTTGAGATCATGCACTAAAATGTGCTTCCAGAAATGGATGGACGTCGTAGATATAAAATACATGCATCAAGGTGGGGTCCACAGTGTGCTCCATATTTCAGACAGTTTGGATGGCAAATAAACATCACGGTGGTTCCCAAAAAGTTTTTAACAATATAGGGACGGTAAGGATAAAATCCATATATCAGAGTGGACCTTAGGAACATTCCGATGGTGGGCTCCACTGTTTTCTACAGCGGGGTCCACACGATGGTACCTTGAGGTTTTTAATGGTAGGCATTCAGTGCTTACTGTTTCTAGTCTAAACTATTATTCGACTGCCCACGACCATTGAATTTTGTGATCGATTTTTCTGCATTTTCATGTAGTGATATCCACTGTCCATCACGTGGGGCTAACCTTTAATGTGGGCTGTCCATCATGCGAGGTCCGCCTTGGATGTGGGCTATTCATCATTGGGGGCGACCTTTAACGCGCACTGTTCATTATGTGGGGCCTACCTTTGATGTTGGTCATCCATCATGTGAGGCCCACCTTCAATATTCACCACCCATCATGTGGAGCTCACCTTCGATGTGGACCGTCCATCATGTGGGCCCTACCGTCAATATGGGCCATCCATCATGCAAGGCCGCCTTAGATATGGGCAACTCATCATTAGGGTTGACCTTTGATGTGGACCATCCATCATGTGTGGCCACCTCAATATGGGCCATCCATCATGTCGGGCCAGCTTCAATGTCCATCGCCCATCATGTGGTGCCCACCTTTGAGGTGGACCGTCCATCATGTAGGTCCCACCTTTGAAGTGGGTCGTCCATCATACTTGCCTGCTTCAGGATGTTGACTATTTATCATTATGGGCCAACTTTTGATGTGGACCATCAGCCCACATTAATATGGATTCATGCAGGGCCACCTTTGATGTTGACTGTCCATCATGTGAGCCCCACACCTTCAATGTGGACAGTCCATCATGTGGGGCACAGTTAGAGAGAGCCTCATTTGATAGGGACTGAATAAGAGAAAAGTAGAAAAGTAAAAACTTAAAAAGCCATAGAAAATAACTGATTTCAGATAAGTAGCTTTTAATACATAAGTTTTTCTATGATAATCACCAAACTATCTTCACGCATAGCATAAGTTAAAAAGCACCCAACTATCTTCACGCCTAGGGCCCGTTTGAGTTGTAAGTAACTTAAGATAAGCTACTTATCAGGTAAGCCACTTATCTTGGTTTCTACTTATTAAGTAGATAAGTATGTTTGGTAAATAACATACTTATCAGCCAATAAGTAGATAAGTATGTTTGGTTTTCAACATCATAGGTATTAATCCCTCAAGTATGCTTGGTCCCCTTACATCCACTCTCCATCATTCAAGTATGCCTGGTCCCCTTACATCCACTCCATCATGTGGGGCCAACATTTGATGTGAACCATCCAGCAGTGGGACCCACCTGATTTATTTGTCTCATCACTACCGTTTTCCATTTTTTTCCAAATCATTTCAGGGCTTGGGCCCTAAGGCGTGGCAGACCCAAGGCTGAAAGTGGGCCACACCACTGAAGACCGTGGTCATTGAGCATGTGCCCTTGAAACCTTCCTTGGGCTCACTATGGCACGTGTGTTGGAAACTCACTATCCATCCAACTTTCTAGCCCACTTCAGGGCCCAGGCCCAGATATGAGGCAGATCGAAAGTTCAAGTGGACTATAGCACGCAGTGAGGTATGATCCCCATCCTTACATTTTCTGTGGGGCCCACCATGCTTTTTCTTTGACACCCAACCTGTGGGTATGACCACATGGGGTCTGGGTACAGCCAAAACATAAATATCAGCTTGCTGCAAAGCTTAAGTGGGCCATCTCATGTATCAATGGTGGATGAATTTCCATCGTTGAAACACTCCCTAGGGCCCACTGTGATGTTTTTTGCTAACACTCTTACCGTTGAAATCTTCCTGGGTCCACTTTCTTTCACACTAGGAGGTCCACCTTGATGCATGAGTTTTACACACACCATCCAGCCATTTGTACCAGCTCGCTTCAAGGTACGGGCTTAAAATCAAGACTTTCAAATTTCAGGTGGGCCATACCATACAAAACAGTGCTGGGTTTTCCACCATTGAAACCCTTTTTGTGGGGCCAATTGTAATGTCTGTCTGTCATGGAACCTGTCCATACGGTCACCTGGACCTGGATGTGGGGGCGGGGCCCACAGATGAGGCAGATCCAAAGCTTGATGGACCGCAGCACAGAAGCTGCGGTGGTTTTCTGTCCACCGTTGAAACCTTTATGTAGGACCCACCATGCTATTTTTTTTTTTTTTTTTTCACTTAGACCTTTTGGAAGGGAAGACATAAATATCAGTTTGATCTAAGCTTAAATGGACCCCACCATAGGCAATTACGGTGATTGACTCCCACCATTGAAGCTCCTTATGGGGCCCACAGTGATGGTGATGTGCCCTCTCACCTGTTGTTATGGTCACACAAACCTGGGAGAAGGGACAACACAACCATCAACTTGATCCAAAACCACTGTGGGCCCACCCCAAGAAACAGTGTTGGTGAAACATCCACCACAAGAAATAGTGTAGATGGAGCACCCTCCGTTAAATCTTCCTTTGGGCCCACCATGATGTTTATTTGCCATCTAATTGACTGTAAGGTCACTCGGGCCTCGTTGTGGCCTAGCCACATAAAGGAAGCAGATTCAAAGTTCAAGTGGGCCCCACCCCCCATGAAACAGTAGTGAATGAATTTCTACCGTTGAAACCTTCCTGGCCCCACCCCCCATGAAACAGTAGTGAATGAATTTCTACTGTTGAAACCTTCCTGGCCCCACCCTACTGTTTATTTGCCATCTAACCAGTTGATCGGGTGACACAGACCTTGATGAAGGGAAAATACAAGTATCAGCTTCGTCCACAAGCTCCAATGGACCCCACTGCAAGGAGCAGTGGTGATTAAGGGCCCACCTAGTCAAACTATGACAGTGATGGGTGTGCGGTTGAAGAGTCACTATCATGTTGGAATGATGGTGAACTATCACCATGTGCAGTAGATTTGGATCCAGTACTTTTCTCTTGTTGATGATGGCTTTCCACTTTTCAGCAAGTGGAAAAAAGTAAGAAAGGAAAAAAAAAAAAAAAAAATCATTGAGATACTTAACCAAGTTTTAACAAATAAGTAGCCCATGATTAAGTGTTAACCAAACTTATTTTTCTTAAATAAGTAACTTAAGTCCTAACATCAGCAGTAAAAGTTACTTATCTAGTTGCATCCAAACGGACCCTTCACAATAGTTAAAAAGTAACTTAATTGGCGGTATCGAAACAGGCCCTAAATATGTATATATAGACATATATACATACACATATTTATGCATTTATAGAGAGATCGGAAGCAGTCATCACCGTCCATTTTCGGTATCCTCATGCAGCATCGGCTCAGTGCCACTCAGGGATGAGCTGCTTGCATACCACGACGAGAACTGGTGGCTGGTGGCAGTTACACCAGTCGATGCTCTGGAAGGATCATCAATCATGAAGCTGCTCGTATCGTTGGATGGCAAACCAGTTAAGTAGCTCGGCTTCGACAAGACAGTGCCCACTTCAGTTTCTCCCAGCAGCATGTTCACCACCCTTGACATGGGCGGGCGTTGTGACGGCAATGCCTGGATGCATAGAAGAGCAATGCTGATCATCCGAGCTGCTTCTCCTTCATCGAATTTGGATAGTGTTGGATCCACCAGTTCCAATGCACGGTTGTTTTCATGGAGATGCCAAGCCTGCAAGGCCATAGAACGGATCGGACACACATCAAAAACAAGAAGAAAAAAAAAAGGAAATGAGAAATGAGATGTGGGTCACTTGTGCTGATGCCCCACCATCTAGAATCTAGATGATCTGGTCCAAAAATCGAAATTCAGGATGGATGGCCTATCAGGTGCCAAACTTGTATGTTGAATACAGTTCTGTTGGTCATTTTCTTTCAACTGTCCATTTTATCAGTCTGGGTACATGGGTGGCCGACCTGATGAGTGGACAGTCCACATTGTCAGAACAGGGAAGTTCATGATGAGGCCCGCCTGATGAATGGTGTGAATATTGCATAGGTGCCGCCATCTTGGCATGGATATGCAATTTTCTGCTTCTCACAATCCGAAGCACTACCGGGAATCCATTACAAATTTTGACAGTTCTGAAACAACCTGGTGCTTCCGATCATTGTTTCAGAATCAAAAGCAAGCAAATCGAACTTGATAACCACTACATGCAAACCAATAAGATGGATGCTGAAACATGAATGGGGCGAATTTCACTACGTGCAAAAAGAGAATACAGTAGAAACATGCTACCGACTGAACGATTCAGAGATTGGGACCGTTGATGGTCACCCAAATGAGGAGGAGAGTGCCGTGAGACTGGGGATAGCAATGGGAGAGTGCTCTTCCTGACTGTAAGTAGTTCTCTTCTCTCTTGTTTCTTGTTCTTTTAGCAATGGGGTTGCTAATCCCCTTTATAAAGACTATGATCCACCATCCTAATGGTCAGATCAACTCTCCGAAGGTGAAATGATCCTCTCATTCAATCCTAACCGTTTTACAAATTAAGTAACATTGATAATAATAGTAATACAAAATCAAGATGATTTAAGAAGTTTGATTAACAAGCCGATGGGATTAATAGGATCTCCACGCTGAACGGCTAGCTTCAAGAGGGCTTCATGGCCATTGATCCAACATCCGCAACAGAGAGAGAGAGAGAGAGAGAGAGAGAGAGAGAGAGAGAGAAACTAAGTTGGGAATGCTTGAGTTCCACTCTCCACTTTGAAAGGCTTATTTGAAAGGCTTTGGAAAATAAAAGTAACAATTAGGGATCCATTAACAACTTAGTAGAAGTTGTTAATGATTAGCGATCCATTATCAACTTAGTAGAAGTTGTTTATGGACTGCTAATCGTTACTTTTATTTGTACAAGATTTTGGTATTTTAAAGAGACCTGTGTCATATATGCAGTAAAAGATTCATGGCAAATGTCAGCCATGTTTGTGGGACGGATATTTCAAGAGCCCTGTGTTAGTTGTTGAGAATGCATGTATGCCCCATCTAGGTAGTTAAGGTTGCATTTGGATGCACCCCAAATCAACAGCCCGGAAGATACCCCATTAGAAATGATGCTCTTTCGATCAGTTACGCGTTATGGGACGGCAAGGATTTCAGGAACCGCCATAACTAGGATCCCATTTCACCCACAAAATATCCAGGACATTTAAGGTTCGACTTGAAACTGTTGGATATTTAAGCTTGCATTTGGATGTACCCCAAATGAGCTTCCTGGAAGATAATTCATTAGGAAGGATGTTCTTTTGATCAGTTGCGCGTTTTGGAGTGGTGGGGATTTCAGGAACTGCAATGTCCAGGATTCTCTTTTCACCCACAACACAAGATCCCAGATGCTGAAGGTTCGACTTGAATCGTCTTGAATATTCATTTGGGCGCCAGAACATCCATTTTAACTAAAATGTTATGAAAGTTATCTGAGTTTGAGCACTTAAATAAGTGTTTTTGGCTCATTTTTCTAACTACCGAAGAATTTCAGATTCTCAAGAGATGGGAGTAATGTTTTCAAAAATGAAAGAATTGAGTTTCAGCCCTTACATTTTCGATTTATGTTAGTAGAAAAATTTAAATGTCATACCCATTCAAGGAGATACATCTTCTCCAGATCCACGTTCTGGCATGTGTTTGGCCTTCCACTTACAATCTCCAGAGCAACGACTCCAAATCCAAATACATCAGCCTTCTCCGTCAGATGTCCACGCATTGCATACTCTGGTGCAAGATAGCCACTGCGAGAATATAAAGATAGCAGTTTGAGGTACACTAATATACACCAACATCGTGTAATAAGAAATGTAGGCCGCGTTTGGATGCGGAATTGAATTGAATTGTGATAATTCAATTCAACGAAGTGAAAATTGCCAAAAAATGCTATAGACTAAAAGGGACCAATCCAAAAATCATTTCCGGACCAACTTCAATGCATAGAATTGGCCATTTAATTGTTCTATGTCGAATTGAATTGTTGCAGTTTAGTTCAATTGAGTATCCAAACGCACCCCTAGGAATATTATATTAACTGTTTGAGGCACTTCTACAGAAACCATTGTCGCATAATAAGAAATTTTGGCTGCATTTGGATTCTCGATCGATTTGCATTGCATTAATTAAAGATCAAAGTGGAAATTACCAAACTGTGCATGCCCCACTCCATTCATAATGACAAACCAACCCCAAGATTGAAATTGTGAAATGGAACGACTTCTGTTTTGGCTTTGTTCTTTGCATTGAGTTGGGTTATTGCATTTTTAGCTCAATCAAGCATCCAAATGTGCCCTTAAGAAAGGAAGGCGAATGGGAAGTTTCAGAAATACTTACATTGTCCCTGCTACTCGTGTACTCATGTGGGTCATCTTGTCATCGTAGAGCTTGGCCAAACCAAAATCTGATATCTTTGGATTGAGATCCGCGTCAAGCAGAATGTTACTGGCTTTGACATCCCTGTGAACAATGCGGGGCCTGGATTCCTCATGAAGGTAAGCAAGACCTCTTGCTGTGCCCAAGCATATCTCGAAGCGGGTATGCCAATCCAGATGTAAGTTACTGTTTCCTGTGAGGAAATGGCAGCCATTAGCATTGAAATGCAGTACAATCAAGCTCTCCTACAGCTACCTGTTAGTAGGATTTTGAATTGTACACAATCAAGCTCTCCTACAACTTTCTGTTATAGTAAGATTTTGAGTTGTACCCTGCCCGTGGATTCAAGGTCCAGACCGTTCCTTAGGTGTGGGGCCCACTATGTATGTGTAGTAGCCAGTAGCCAGAAAACGAGCCAGTCTAGTCATCAGATGGGCCACAATGCATATCGAATGTAGACCATTCTCCCTTTTGTTGATTGCTTTTCATGCATATGTGGTTCACCCATGGTCCGTACACAGTGGGGACCACCACATGAACAACCTGGATTCTTACTATAACATGGAGCACATTGACACATCCCACGCATGCAGCCATCTAGATCATCCATATAGTCGACCAACTCTTCATTGAACCCCTTGCTCAAAAATCATACAAGCTCAGAAAATTGATTCATGACCCATTTTTACTAGAACAAGAAAATTTTAAGATCGACTGTCCCAAACAAAATGTAAGTAAGTTTGTATCATTAGAAACAGCAGAAAACTGCAATATTTCTACCATCACCTTATCCATAAGAGTGGATAAGGATGCCCTATAATACTGAATTTTGCAAACCCCGGGACTTGAACACCGGACGTCTTGCTTTGATACCATATTATTGACGGTTACACTAAAAGCTCGAGCTGTTAGGGGACAAAAGAACAATGTATATCAGGGGGTTTGTTGACGCCTCCAACAGTCACTTTAAACTAGTGGAAAATGAAATTCCCACTCCCTCAGTAAAAATGCTAAGGGCATGTTTGGGTGCCACTTAAAAGTGATTTTTTTTTTTTAAAATTTAATTTGATTGAAAGGAAGGGAAGGGACTATACAGAAATACATTTTCGGGCTGGCTTCAGGGAAGAAACAGAAAACCTGGGCCATCTATTGTATACTCCTAATTACTGGTGATATAATCAAGGCCTACAGCCTTGCGCCCAGCCCTAATGCACCCTAGGCCTACTCTATCAAGGAGGGTTCCACATAAAAATGAGTTCATATCATTTTAACAGTAATTATGTATTAGAGATTTTGGTGAGGATTAAAATAAAATTCTTGAAAACGCATAATTCATATAGAGAAATGATCCATTGCTCTCAAAGCAATTCTAGTTATAGTGCTCCTAGTTGCATCCATTCACTTAAGACGGTTCAATTGATCAACCTGAACTGTCCATTAATCCAATGGCTGGCAAAAACATTTAGAGAAAAGCTGCCACAAAACCGCCTCCTCCACGGACAACAACATTTCGTCTCCCATCCAGTTAGATACTAAGGATAAACCCAGCAGGGAAATGACTTCTCATCGACCGGACAAGAGCGGAAATGGTGGCTCCCGACTCATTGGTATATATGCTGATGCAATCAGGCCCAAAGAGCCCTCTTTTAGATCAAGGCTTTCTCTAGTGGTCCCTAAATGGATCTCTGGTAGAAGAAGGAATGAACTAGCTAATGCTATTGTGGGGGAAGTACAAGACCCTGAGGTTACTGCATGTCAACTGCTCGACATATTGTCCAACTCAATTTTCGGCACTACGCGAGTTCCCATCTAAATGCTGGCTGAGAGTACCTATTTGTTGTCATTCCACTCTAGAGAACAGATGTCCCTTGTCAACGTCAGAACCTGGGGTCCGGCAATGGCTTCCTCGGATAGGGGGTCTTGGATTCAGATCGAAGGGATCCCTTTACTAGCTTGGAGCGAACAGATCATTGGTCAGATTGTAAAACTCTTTGGATCAGTGGTAGAAATAGACAAACAGTCCCTAGATGGTTCGAATCTATGTTTTGCTAGAGTTAAGATCATCCCAAATCTAGATTCACCGATCTACAGGATTCTGGACCTCATGGTTGATGGACGAGCTTTCTCAATCGCGGCCTACTTTGAACTATTCATAATGACGCAGCCTCTATCAAAGATTGTTCAGCCTCCTCAACCCAAGGCCCAGCAGAAAGAAAGCACCAAACAGATACGGATTGGCTGGTGCACCCTACACCAGCTACGTTGCTGGTGTAGCGACGTGGCGGACGCAGAGCGAGTGCGCAGTCCTCGAGCACCGTGTTTGTACGAACGGTTCAAAGAAGATTAAGGCTCTGTGGACCCCACAATGATGTATTTAGTAAATCTAAACCGTCCATCCATTTCGAGAGATCATTTTAGCGCATGATACCTAAAATGAGTCATATCCAAGACTCAAGTGGACCACACCAATAAAGACAGTGCGGACAATAATTCTCACCGTTAAAACATACCCAAGGTCCACCATGATGTTTATTTGTCATCCAAACTGTTCATAAGGTCACACAGACCTGGATGAAGGGTAAAAATAAATATCAGACTGATCCAAAACTTCTGTGACCTCCAAAAAGGTTTCAACGGTATACGTTCAATCTCCCACTGCTTTCTGCAGTGTGGTCCACTGGATCCTTAGATCTATCTTAGTTTTCGGGTCAAGCCTTAGAATGATCCCAAAAGATGGACTGACGGTTTGGATATAACAATTACCTCATGGTGGGACCCACAGAACTTGATGACGTCACTACATTAGCAACCTCGCTGGTGTAGGGTGCACCAACCAATCTGCTTCTCAAACAATGGGTAGTTGGGTCTTTTGGTCAGTGTAAGAATGAGCAAGGTACAGCTTGGGAAACAACCAGCAATCAGATCACAGAAGGGGCCCAAGCGAGCACGGAAGCTGTTCAATCAAATGCCAGGACAGAGGGAGGTTTGACAGAGCACACTGGTCAGAAGTCAAGTGAAGACTGTTACCTAATGATTGACATGATGCCATCGTGCATAATGACCTGACAAAATTCAACCTAACCTAATTTGGTTTTTTTTACTCTAGGGTTGAAAATTTTTATCCCAATTCAATTTTTGAGTTGACCCGACTCAGATTTTTATGTGGATTAGGGTTAAAGTGACCCAACCCGACCCAAATCTTATCAGGGTTAAGAGACTATTATATATTGATTTTCTTATTAGTTAAATAATACATAATTTTTTTTCTCACACACCGTGCTAGGAATAGTCTGTCCACATGTTTGTCAATTTAATAAACATGTGCACACTAATGATCACATTTTATAACGTGTAGAACTAAAATATCATGATTTTTTTTTTTTTTTTTATAAATTTCTGGTGCTCATTTATTGGAGAACTGAAATGGTAGCTAATGGACCATAAAATAATTTAATAAAATTATCTTAATGGTTATATTTATTTGATTGTTGATAGGAATTATTGGACAGTTAAAATGAATGGATCAAATGGTTCCATTTCAATAAATGTGTACCCACAATTTAACTATTTAAAAAATTAAATATCAAATGGTCTTGTTGATTTGATCTTATGGTAAAAAAAAAAAAAAATAGAATTGTTGAACATTAATTGGTTTGGTTTTCAATTGAATGCTAGTGTTATATGCATTTAGTTTAATCTACAAATTAGTTAGTTGATCATTAAAATGCGGGTTAATCCGACCCGACCCAGTTTAATTTGGGTTGGGTAAGGGTTGGGAAAATCCAACTCGAATTCAATTTGGGTCGGAATAGGGTTGAGGTGGAAATGACCCGACCCGAACTTGACTTGACTTGAACCCAACTCGACCTAACCCGACCCATTGCCACCTCTAGCGCATATCACGGAAGAGAGTTTGACTCAGTTTGCAATGGCGGAGGCAGAACAACCTGATGCAATGACTCTAATGAATCAAATCCAGGACAACCTGAGATCAACCCCTATATTAGAGGGAGACAGAGCTCAGCGTCCCCCCCCCCCCTTCGCATCCCATGGTGATGTAGAGAGAGAATTTCATGATCGAGGGTGAAGATTGAGCGTGTTTGTGATGGAGATGGATCAGAAGAAGAATAAGAGAAAACTTGAATTAACGTCATTGGCGACTGGTCGTACATAAAATTCAGCTGAAGAGGGCTGAACACGCTGGACGATTTAGGGGCCATCCATGATCGGTCCTGGCCCCCTATTGACCAGTCGTCAGACGCGCGAGCTGTGCAATTTCTTTCTGAATTCTTTTCGATTCTGGTAGATTCTTTCCTAGTTTGCTTATGACTGTTTTATTACGAAATCTAGGGTTTTAGGGTTTGATTTATTTTTATTTAAGCATGCTTAAACTCGTTGGTGAGGACATCATATCTTTCATTAATACAAATTATTTAAGTTATACTCATTATTACTCATGGATTCGAGTTGTTCTTCGTGGATTTGAAGAAAAAGTCTCGTAGATTCGAGATATCCCCTCGTGGATTCGAAGAAGAACGGTTGAGGAGTCCTAATAAGTCTGTGGATTCATAGTAGTTATCCCGTGAGAGAGATGGTGCTCGATCTCACTCCCATCTACGCTGTGCCAAGTTGGTATCAGAGCGAGGAACAACCTCGGGTCGATTTCTCTTTGCAAGGCAAGGATAAAATCTTGTGGACGGTGATCCATGGATTCATCTATCGGAAAGAAAGGAAGCTTTCCACTGGGAGAGATGAAGACTATACAAGGTCTGCAGGCTTCTCTCTACCGTTCTGCCGGTGTGCCAATTCCGCCATGTAATCAGGTACATAGGAAGGTTGATCCAGCCATGCAAGAGTTGTTGGATGGGTTCGACCATATAATTAAGAGATTAGAACGAATCGTCCCTCTTGACGACGATCCGATCCCGGGATCTGTTGGCGATTGTGAGGATCGGAGAGATCGATCCTGTAGAAAGATGGTAGTTTTTCCATTCTTCAATGGACATGATTGTGTCGATGAATGGCTCTTTGTAGCCGAGTATTTCTTCGACTAGATATAAGTTCCAAAAGAGAGGAAGGTCCCAATTGCAGCATGTCATTTGTACGATGACACTTGGGATTGGTGGATGCATGTTCAGTACTGTTAGAAGCAAGAAGGGAAGCCGTTAATTCAATCGTGGTAGCAGATAAGACGACGAATGTTGGCCCACTTCCCATACGAAGACAAAGATCCGTTTGAGGTGGTGACACCATAAGTCTCCAACTCCATCATCAACGCATGTGTCATCCTTGCGAAACCAGAAAGCTCACCCGAAACTTTTAAAGTGGAGTGACAATTTTCTGTGGTTGTGGACTTCACCTAGATATCTGAGCCAGATGCGTTGAACGTAGATGGTGAGCCTTAGGAGGGGTAGACATGTTTCATGCCGGAGGATGCAGAGTCGTCTCTTGTCAAACCATGTCTTCCTTCCATGTAGGAAGAATCAGTTGAAGAGAATGAAAAGTTGGTTGAACAAATCTCCACTGTAGATCTAGTGCTGCCGCAAGCAGATGAAGATCCTATAGAAGTTCTAGAAAATGTGGGTTTGAATTTGCAGGAATCCAATGTGATGGAATGCTTGAAGATGTTGCAGGGTAGTTTGGTTGATAGTTTTTTAAATGCTCTAAAAAAGAGGCACTGATTATGTGGGGGAGAAATTCTGATCAGATGGATGTAAGATCTTCATCATCGAGATCTAAATCCAAGGGCAAGGAGAAGAGCAAGGTGAAGTATTGGGGCTGTGGTGAAGAAGGGCATATGAAGAGGGATTGTCCGAATCTTAGGAAAAGGCAGGAGAAATCTGAATATTCTTCTAGGGAGGTGGTTAATACCGCAAAATCCATAGATAATGAGTTTGATGTTTGCGATGTACTGACTATGTCCGACAAGGGGTCTCTCGGTGGAGAGTGACTCTTGGATTCAGGTGCATATGCTATGTATGTCCTAACCAGAGTCATTCATGACATACGGGGAGTATGATGGTGGATCAGTGTTTTTAGGCGATGGCTACGCTCACAAGGTACTGGATATTGGTTCGGTGCATATTAGGATGTTCGATGGGATCAAACGCATCATTGAAAGTGTGAAGCATGTCCCTAAGATGAAGGAGAATGTGATATCTCTTGGTGCACTCGAGGCAAAAGGGTGTAGGTTCATCGGTTGCGATCGGTATTGTAAAGTTATGAAGGAGATACTTGTGTGGATGAAAGCACGAAGGTGTGACCATCTTTATACGGTGATCGGGAATACTATTCATGGTGGAGCTACGGGATTGGCAGCGGAATCCACAGTTGCTCGTATATGGCAAGAGCCAAAGGGCCACATGAGAAGAGCGATAAGGCTCGTGAAGGTGCGAGGATAAAGTCGATGGAGCATGAGAAGTGATGGAACTATGATGATGATGGAGTAGAGGTGGAGAAATGTATGTGGCAAGGTGTTGCATGAAGATTATAGTCGTGGTGGAGATTGTTGGAATCATACGCCTCAAATCTTCTACAACAAGGGCCATTGACCGGTCGTGGATGGCGACCGACCGGTCGGATTTGGAGATCAAGGACAGCAAACTCTCTGGATGGTTTCGGGCACTGATGACCGGTCAGCAAGAGCCCTTGACCGGTCGGCCTGCCTATTCCAAGTCGGTTTCTTGTGCAGTTTTGCGCAAGGTGTTTTTAATTTCATTTGTTGCTTATTTAAGCGGGTTTAAACGAGATTAAGAGTATCCTAGGTGGGCTAAGAGAGTATCCTAGTTGAGAGAAAAAGCTTGAGAGAGAGGGTTTCTTCTTGGGAAAGCTTGAGATTTCTCTTGTGGGGCTTGTGATCCAGTTTTAGGTTTTCATCTCTTGTAACTTCTGATATCATAGTGAATTGGTGTTACTTTGTGCGGTGATTTTTTTATCTATTGAGGGGTTTTTCCACATAAAATCGGATTACCTCTTGTGTGTTTGATTTTTCCTAAGATTGTGGCCGTTGTGTGATTGCCGCTCGCTTGTTTTCTTGCTTCTGCTATCGGGCTCCTATCCCCAACAAGTGGGGGCACACTTGGAAGGCTCTGTGCATTGTCTCCCTTGGCCCTGCTCTAAGGTTGATGTGTTGGCTCTCAACTTTCTCTTCATCTGGGATAATCCTAGGAGAGACTTTCTCATTTCAAGGATCAGTATTAGCAAATCAGTGGGTTTTTTCTTCTTCCAAAATCGGTCTAAGGTAATCCTAGTTCTTAAAGTTATATTTCTCCGCTTTAAAATTTTGATAAATATTAAATTGGGGTCTTTAAGCTAAATAGCATAGAATATATATTTTGAAAAACCTTAAATTCTGCTGCATTTCAAAAATCCTAACAGATGGTGCAACCAAATGCAACTAAAACCATATGAGATATAATAAGGCTAGTGTTGGGTTTTCATTTAAGTAGATGTTTCATCTAGAAGGGAGAGGACGGTATCGTACCGAAGAGTGCTTGATCAAGGCTCTTGTTTTCCAGATACTCATAAACAAGGAGCTGATTCGCTCCCTCGATGCAGCATCCATACAACTTCACGAGGTTCCGTTGTTGGACAGCAGATATAGCAGCAATTTCGGCTACAAACTGACTCTTTCCTTGGTGAGATGCCAACGAGAGTTGCTTCACAGCCACGATCCGCCCATCTAGCAATGTGCCCTGCAAATCAGCTGATCAATTGGTTTTCCTTGCAAGCGTTTTTCATTTGGGAATTGAAATAGTACTGACAATCTGCAAAAAATGAAAAAAAAAGAAAGAAAAAGGAAAATGGAAAATGCATCCCGAGCCTAAGGAAGTGAACGGTTTGGATGCGATCTAGCCCACTGATCTGATGCACAGCACTAAAGATGCTTGATGACCCAAATATCTCTCAATCTGGAAGATCCCAACAATTTGATTATTTGCCTTGGTTCCATTGAATTGGAGCAATTGCTTTTTTCCCTATCACTTGTAGATTACCTATCGGAGATATAAGATTGTTCTATCAAGAAGTGGGCATTCCTCATCCACAGCTGGGCTCCTCATGCACTCAATCACGACACGGATGCTTAGGACCATTCAGGTCTTCTGATCATTGTAGTTTACATACAATAAAAGAAAACTGACCTTAAAAACGGGCCCAAATCCTCCCTGGCCCAGCTTATTTGCAGGACTGAAGTCCTTGGTAGCGGTCTTCAGTTCCCGGTAACTGAAAATGTTTGGTTTGGGACCCATTCCTAGAAATTCTGCAAATTCACATGACAGGCAGGTTGCACTCATCCATTCACTTTAATCCCAAACATGGGCTTAGAAAAATTTGTACAATTTAGCAGTCCAAGTTCTATTTGTTTTGACTGCTCATTGGATTTGAATGTCTTTTTTAGCAATCACAAGAAAAAAAAAAAAGGAAATAAAATACACCCAGTTGAAAAAAGTTGAACCCAATGAATGGGGAATGGCTCAATTAGCATGTGTTTGGATGCACTATCAAATTGAATTGCAATTGATCATCTAATAAAGTGGAAAGCATCATATTTTAGTTTCCTTAACATTCATATTGAGGATGTGGGCTTTGAATTGTCATTTCCTCTTTATAAGACGAAACACTTGCAATTCAGTTGACTTGTGCATCGAAACACGGAAGTAGGCCGCATTCGGATTTTCCCACTTATGAAGGACCGATTTGATAGGCTAGCACCGAATTTTGTGGTTTGGAAAGACACCCAACTGCCAATCAGTGCTACATCCAAACACCCCTTTAATGTACTCTTGAACTATACTATGTTAGTTGAACATCTCTGAAATTTCATTTTTGTTATCCTTTAGTTATTTACGAATATGGGATGGGATTTACCTTCATCTTCATCAGCATTCAACCTTTTATTCTTTTTCCAAATCAAAACTACGAAAACAGATACACATAGGACAACAGAAACCAAAATTCCAACAGCCAAAGCAATCTTGTTCTTCTTTCGTGGAGTACTCCTGACAGTCGGTTCGAAATCTGGGCAAGAACTCAATACAATTAGTCAATGTTGAGCTTTCAGATACGCTACAACGTACTTCTAGAGGAATGCTAAAAGTGGACTTGCCTTTGGTTATTAGAACTGATGATTTGGTGAGCCATCACTTGGATGGTCCATAAATAGGACTATTGTAGCCATCCAATTAGTAGTGGTCATATCACTAATTCAATATGACTTCTGAGCCATGCTATGAAACTTTTGGAAATAGCGAATGATAAAAGACAAAGGCATGAGTGTATTAGAAAATCAGTTTAGTTTCATGGCAGAAAGATCTACTTTAAAGTTATTTATCTACTTAGACATTCGATGGAGAAATATAGAGAGGAATGATCTCCACGTGGTTTTTATTGGCTTAGAGAAGGCTTATTATAGAGTCCTAGATGTTTAATCTCATGGGTGCTAGAAAAGAAAGGAATGTCAAAAGGATATATTAACATGATATAAGGATATGCACAAGGGAGCAATAACAAGTATGAGGTCCAGGAGTGAAGAGATAAGTGGTTCCCAATCAGCATTAAGCTCGTATCTCTTTACCTCCGTTATGGATAAGTTAACAAGACATTTGCAAGAAGAGATCTCCCATGGTGTATGTTGTTTGCAAATGACAATATCGATTCACAAGCGGAGAAAGGGCGTAAACAAAAAACTAAATTTGTAGATATGTGCTTTAGAATCTGAAGGATTTAAAATTAGTTGGATTGATATATATGGATTGCAAACGAGGAATTAATTAAAATTGTGGACCAAAAATGTTTTCAAAATGACCACTTTTGATACTTGAGTTAATAATTCATGAGAGTGGAGAGATTAAGGAGAATGTTGCTCGTAGAAGTCAAGTAGGGTGGAAGAAATGGAGAATTGCCTCTGGAGTTTTATATGATTAATGTGTATCACTCAAACTAAAAGGAAAATTTTATAGGATAATTGTTGTTGTGCAGCACGCCAACAATGTCGGTGAACCGAGATCCAATCTCCGGTCTCACCCACAAACAATAAACAGGAAGAAATAATAACTAGAAGTAGAATTCACACAAACTAACAATCCACAAGACAGAATTTACGTGGAAAAACCCCAATAAGGGTAAAATACCACGGGTGCAAACTTCACTATGAAAAAGAACGAAGTTACAAGCAATACACTTTCCTTCTCCTATGCTCTCATGCACAGAGATGGCCTTTTTGCTAATCCTCTCGCCTCTTTCTCACCTTGGACGTATAGAAACCCTAATCCCTTAGCCTAATCCCGGTTTACACCCCTTTATATAGCAAACCCCGAAATTAGAACACAATTTAGGAAACCCCGCACTTAAGCCTGCGGCCGGTCGGGCGCCCGATCATAACTGGGTCGGGCACCCACCCATAACAAAAATGTCCAGTGAGCGACAGCATAAATCGGGCCAATATCGGGCACCCAGTGACTTTGACTGTCCGGTGTCTGACTGTTCACAGAACAGTCTAGTGGCTAATGCTTAAACAGCATGAATATCGGGCGCCCGGTCATTAGACCGTTCGGGCACCCGACCATTGTCTGGTGTGACTGGTCTCCACACTCAACAATCTCCGACTTGGAGATACATCCTTCATCTTCTACATCCAGAGTGCACCACCTCCCAGTCTTCAAGCCTGAAGACCAATCAAAGCTGAACAGAGCTTCAGCTTCTCCCGTGTGACCGCCTTGGTCAACATATCTCCAGGATTCTCACTTGTATGAATCTTCTCCAAAGCAATCGATCCATCTTCCAGTAACGAACGTATGAAGTGATATCTGATGTCAATATGCTTGGTCCTCAAATGAAAAGCTGAATTCTTAGCCAAGTGTATTGCACTCTGACTATCACTGTACAGCTTGCAATCTGCTTGCTTCTTCTCCAACTCTTCTATAAAACCTTGCATCCATACCATCTCCTTGCACGCTTCTGTAGCTGCAACATATTCTGCTTCCGTTGTACTAATGGATACTATCTTCTGTAACTGAGAGATCCAACTGACTGCAGCACTACCCAGGGTAAAGAGATACCCTGTAGTTCTCCTTCTGCTGTCGATATCCCCTGCCAAATCTAAGTTGATGTAGCCTTGTAGTTTGATTTTCGATCCTCCATAACACAACCCTACATCCACAGTACCTACCAGGTATCTGAGGATCCACTTCATAGCTTCCCAATGTTCCTTCCCGGGGTTGTTCATCTACCTGCTAACAACTCTCACTGCTTGAGCAATATCTGGCCTTGTGCTAACCATAGCATACATGGGGCTCCCTATAGGTGACGCATAAGGGACTTTAGCCATGTAGACCCGTTCCTCCTGTGTCTTAGCTCCTTGCTCCTTAGAAAGCTTAAAGTGGTTGGCTAATGGAGTGCTAACCAGCTTAGCACCTCTCATGCTGAATCGATCAAGTACCTTGGCTATGTACTCTGCCTGTGACAAAACTAGCTTCTTATTTTCCCTGTCACGCTTTATCCTCATGCCTACGATTTGTTTTGCAGCTCCTAAATTCTTCATGACAAACTCTCTAGACAATTGTCTTTTGAGATCTGAGATGTCCTTCATGCTTGAGCCAGCCACAAGCATATCATCAACATACAGAAGAAGGATGATGTATGACATATCAAACTTCTTCAAGTAGCAATAGTGGTCTGCATGACATCTCCTGTACCCGTTTCCCGACATGAAATTGTTGAACTTCTTGTACCATTGCCTCAGGGCCTGCTTCAGGACATATAGACTCTTCTTCAGTCTACACACCTTGTTCTCCTTTCCTGGTGCCACGTATCCTGTCGGCTGATGCATGTATATCTCTTCTTCAAGGTCTCTATGAAGAAAGGCTGTCTTAATATCTAGCTTCTTTAGATGTAAGTCATCTGTAACCACTATACTCAAGACCATGTAAATCGTAGACATCTTCACCACAGGTGAAAATATTTCTGTGAAATCAATACCTGTATTTTGTTGGAACCCTTTCACAACCGGTCTAGCCTTGTACCGTTTCGAACCATCGTGTTCCTCCTTCAATCTGTAAACCCACTTGTTATGAAGAGCTTTCTTACCCTTGGGTAGAGTGACTAGCTCCCACGTACGATTGGACTCAAGAGAGTCCATCTCATCATCTATGGCTTACTCCCACTTAACCCGCATATTTGACCGTAACGCCTCTTCAAAACACTCTGGCTCACCATTATCTGTCAGCATTAGATAATGTAAGGAGAGTGAGTATCGGACATTGGGTCTCCTTTCCCGAGTAGACCTCCTCACAACCGGTGTTTGCGACTCTGCCTCATCATGCTCCTGTGCATGCTCATCCTGTGACACTATAACACCCGTGTCTGGTAACTCTTCTAACTCTACAAATTCCTTCTCATCGGCCTTGTTCTGCTTTTGCTGCACACTGTCCTTATGCATCACTTTTTCATTGAAGACTGTCCTTGCTTCTGATGATTTTTCGATTCTCAATATCCTAAAACCGATAGCCAAAATCATTATACCCGTAGCCTATAAATGTGCACCTTCTGGACTTCACATCCAGCTTGTTTCTATGCTCTGCATCAATGTGAACATAAGAGGTGCAACCAAACACTCTGAGATGTGCAAGGTTCAACTATTTTCCAGTCCACGTTTCTTCTGGTAGCCCCCCATCCAATGGTACTGAGGGACTTCTATTGATGAGATATACGGCATTATTTACAGCATCTTCCCAAAAGGTCTTGGGCAACCTTACATGTAGTCTCATGCTCCTAGCGCGCTCAAGGATGGTCCTGTTAATGCTCTCAGCCACACCGTTCTGCTGCAGTGTCCCTGGAATCGTTTTCTGATGTTTGATCCCATTTACTGCACAATACTCCTCAAACCTCTTATCACAATACTCTCCCCCATTATCCGATCTAAGACACTTCACAGTTTTACTTGTCTCATTTTCTACCATAACTCTCCACTTCTTAAATACATCAAATACATCAGACTTGTGCTTTAAGATGTAAACCCATAGTTTTCTACTAGCATTATCAATGAAAGAAACAAAATAACATGAACCACCAAGAGATGATACCTGTGTCGATCCCCACACATCAGTGTGTACAAGTTCCAACAGATGTGTCTTTAGAGCGCGTCCTGTCTTCTTGAAGCTCACTCTCTTCTGCTTACCATACACGCAATCCTCGCAGAATTCCAGATCGATTGCTTTCAATCTTGGGAGCTTCCCCTTTGACAATAGCACTTTCATCTCTTTCTCACTCATATGTCCTAAGCTCTGATGCCATAACTGCCCGTTCACTCCAGTTGATGCGACTGTGAGTGAACTATACGATCCGGAAGTCACATACAAGGTACCTTCTTTCTTGCCTCGAGATATTACCAAGGCACCTTTTGTGACCTTCCATGCATCGTCGTGAATGTCGTCACATATCCGGTATCGGCCAACTGCCCCACTGAGATCAAATTTCGTCTCAAACTCGGTACATGTCTGACATCTTTCAACTTCAAGACCGTTCCATCTTTCTAACTTAAGTAAACGTCTCCCTTGCCAACAATATTGCATGGCTCATCATCACCCAGGTAGACTCTTCTAAAGTTACATGACACATAATCCCGAAGAACTTTTTTTGACGAAGTGGCATAAAACGAAGTACCCGAGTCTATAACCCAAGACTCATTCCGCGCATCAAGAGACAAGATCAACCCCTCTGTGTCACTCTCCTCAGATAGATTCACTGAATCCTTCCCATCTTGAGAGCTTCCTTCTTGTTTCTTAAGCACCCTACAATCATGCTTCATGTGCCCCTTTCTTCCGCAATGCCAACACCCGTCCTTGTCTTCCGGTCCCTTGGACTTATTTCTCGACTTGGAACGACCGTGTTTATTACCTCCTTTGTTCAAAGATCTTCCTCTTCCTTCAACATTTAGAGCATTCCCTGAATCCCCTGAAGCTCCCGATGCCTTCCTTTTAGATTCTTTACTTAGAATTAGACTGGCAACATCATCGAATTTCAACTTCGTAGACCCTCAGGAATTGCACACGGTAATCACCAAACCATCCCAACTGTTTGGCAAATTGGACAAGATCAATAGTGCCCTGACCTCATCATCAAAAGTGATGCCAACGGATTCTAATTGGCTCGTGACTGTATTGAACTCGTTTAGATGTTCACCCACGCTCCCACCATCTGACATCTTCATGTTGAATAGTTGTTTTATAAGATGAACCTTATTGGATGCCGAGGGTTTCTCATTCATTGTAGCCAAAGCCTGCATTAATTCTTTTGTGGTCTTTACTTTGGATATATTGAAGGCGACACTCTTTGACAAAGACAGTCGGATCGTTCCTAAAGCCTTCCGATCCACTAAAGCCCATTCATCATCTGTCATTTTCTCTGGTTTCTTCTCTTTTCCTCCTAGAGGAATGTAGAGGTCATTTTGATACAAATAATCTTCCATCTGCATTTTCTAGAAGGCAAAGTTTGAACCATCAAACTTCTCAATTCTAGTTTTTCCTTCTTCCGTCATCGCTCCCACTTAAACTAAACTAATAGCTCTGATACCAGTTGTTGCGCAGCACGCCAACAACACCGGTGAATCGAGATCCAATCTCCGATCTCACCCACAAATGATAAACAGGAAGAAATAATAACTAGAAGTAGAATTCACACAAACCAACAATCTACAAGACAGAATTTATGTGGAAAAACCCCAACAAGGGTTAAAAATCATGGGTGCAAACTTCACTATGAAGAAGAACGAAGTTACAAGCAATATACTTACATTCTCCTATGCTCCCATGCACAGAGATGGCCCTTTTGCTAATCCTCTCGCCTCTTTCTCACCTTGGACGTGTAGAAACCTTAATCCCTTAGCCTAATCCCGGTTTACACCCCTTTATATAGCAAACCCCGAAATTAGAACAAAATTTAGGAAACCCCGCACTTAAGCTTGCGACCGGTCAGGTGCTCGGTCATAACTGGGTCGGGCGCCCCCCCATAACAAAAAACGTTCAGTGAGTGACAGCATAAATCAGACCAATATCGGGCGCCCGGTCACTTTGATCGTCGGGCGCCTGACCGTTCACAGAACAGTCCAGTGGCTAATGCTCAAACAGCATGAATATCGGGCGCCCAGTCATCAGACCGTCCGGGTGCCCGACCATTGTCTGGTGTGACTGGTCTCCACACTCAACAAACTATAAGACTATCTATACTTTAGAGACATATTCATAGGATGGGTGTAGCTTAAATGAGGATGTTGAGACGGATAAGTGGCAAGACAAGGAAGAACAGAATTAGAAATGAACACATTCATTGAATTTTAGGACAAGCAACAATTGATAATAAGATGAGGAAAGTAGATTTAGATGGTTTGTCCATGATGAAAAAAAAAAAAAAAAAAAAAAAAAAAAAAAAAAACCTCTTTGGCTAGGAGTGGGTGGGTACAACTTAAGAGGCTCTGAAAGAGAAAGTAAAAAAGCCAAAAAATATGTGGGCAAAGAGAGTAAGAAAAGACTCGACAAACTATGTGGGTGTAGGTAATAAGAAAATATGTGCCTTTCGGATTTTTATGTGTTTATTCATGCAGATAACCCCAATTAATTGGGATAAGCCTGGGATGATGATAATGACTTTTGGTTAATGATCCATCTGTGCGATAACCACCAAACAACCAGCTTCAATTACCTAGGGGTGTCAATGGGCCGGACTTGGGCCTGAAAAATCAGAATTTTGAATACGGCTGGCCCATCAGCCTGGCCTGAAACAATTCAATATCCGGGCCCAGACCTACCCCAGGCCCGGTCATTGATAGCCCTAGCAATAACCATCCACGATCACCACATTTATGGTTGGGATCACACTACAAAGAATTTCTAGGAAGAGCATCGGTCAATAACAGCATTTCTCTTAGTCCTATTATAGAATCAAACTTCAATAATAATAATAATAATAATAATAATAATAATAAAATCTTGAAATCTTACTAGGAGTAACACGGATGGCTGAGATGGCGGGTCCATAAGTGCCATCAGAAGGTATGCAGCAAGTCCCCTTTCCAGCCCAAAGGAGATGAATTTCAAGAACGTTTTCATATACCATAACCCATTGTTCCTTCTCAATGGATCTGTTGACAAAACCAGCTTCCTTTTTTATATTGAAATCTTTCCATGCTAGTGTTCCCTGCACCGTTGAAATTCAAAATTTCAAAAACAGAATTTTGATTGGAACAGATGGTAATTCTTATGTTTGGAACTCTTTGCAATTACACGGAATTCAAGAAAATATCTATACCTTGATCATTGGACCATGCATGGAAAAGAAAAATAAAAAGCTAGTTTATGATTACAATATTCAAAGAGTTTTGCTTAGATCATATGATCTGAGATGGATACGATTGCTTGTGCCCCCTCCTACAGGAAGTTCCCATAGGCGGAAGCCACGTGGGGCCGCAAATCCAAAACTCAAGTGGAACACATGATTGGAAACAATGGGATGAACTGAATACTTCCCAGGGTCCACTTTCATGTTTATATTCCATCCAAACCGTTCATAAGGTTATTCGTACTGGGATGAACTGAAAACACAAATATTATCATGATCTAAAACTAACGCTGCCCCATGAAGGTTTCAATGGTGGACTTCCAATCCCCACTGGTTCATGTGGCATGCTCCTCTCTAGTTTTGGATCTGCCTCATTTTTAAGTGACATGAGTGGGCGAAACGAATGGGCGGAATGGATTTCTCATGGACATTGCAGTGGGCCACGTAGCTTCTACCTCCCGGAACTTGTTGCAGGCGGGGCACAGACAATTGCCATCTATTTGAGACATGAAACAAGTGAGCTCTGTTTCCTAGATGATCCAGCCCATTATGACAGCCCACACTCATCGAACGTGCGCTGTTGCCAATTTTCAGAAACCAATCAATCATTTCACTCTTCTTAAAATGTTTGGCCAGATGATCTACATTTTTGGTTCCGCCTGATGGATGCATCGAATGTCCTACACATGCCAGAATGGCACGTGTTTGCATGTAGAATCACTTGTCGTGGGTCTATCAAACATATGGGATTTGAGTATAAAACAGGATCTTGCAAACTAAGGAAAATGTCCTAATACCATACCTGAAGATAAATATTGAAAACGCGCTTTCCAAGGCTCTCCCAAGTTGGTGAATCTGGAAATTCCGTCTCTGCGAATTTGAGATTTACAGTGTAGTTCCCATTTTCGAGCCCAAGACCATAATATCTCAGCGATCCTGGTGATATCCTTGCGTATTGGACCAACCATGAGTCGGTTGTATTCGAAAATACATTCTTACTGCGCCTGTAATGTTTCCTGTTGGTGTTTATGAATTGAGAGAAATCAAACGTTCCAACATTGCTGACGGCCCACTTCCCTGTGTTGGCCACCTTATAGGATTCTGGGCCCAGAGCTTCAATGTCCTCCTCATACTCTGTGCCGTTGGTCGTATTCGTGGGCCCACCGCACCTGACCGCAAATGAAGAATCTGTAGATCAATGGAACAGTGAGACATTGATCGGTGCATAGCATATTTAATGAATTGTTCATATACAGGGGTACATCGATCTTCTGATCACAGTTAGATCATGATCTGCAGCGATCTTTTCAATTATGAAAAAGGAAGATCCAATGCAGAAAATGAAACATTGATCTCATTAAACTGAAACTTAATATGGTTACATAACACACCACATGATTTCCAACATGGACCCTATAATGGGTGGGCCTTAAGCCAATAAAAACACCTTTTAAATGATCGTAATCATTTGATCAGCTGATAGAAACACTGATAAAACTGTCCTCCATTTGAGCAATTAGGATCATGCAACTAGCGTTATTTTGAGGCCATGGCCCCTTTATGGTGAGTAACACATGATGATCTATATGGTGGGTCCAACCTGATACATGGCTGATGTAGAGCGGGTGGCCAACACATTTATGGTGAGGATGGACCAAAGGAAGGAGCCAAGTTCAAGAAAAATCGACAACTGACATTATAGTCAGCCAACCAACGGCTTTGGTCGACCGGCTGACCTAGATAAAAAAAACCTATCGATTTTGGCTATATTTTAGTCCAGACTCTCCGAATAGATTTTGCCAATTTTGGCTGACCGAAATTCCCTGGTCGATTGGCCGAATAGACCTAGAATTTAACAGAGAGTTGCCAAACTCTCTGGACTATTTTGGCCCATTTTGATTGGCTGATTGATTTGATTGGCCGACCGACGTCCAACTTCGACCGGCCAATGGATTGGGTTGATCAGCTGATCTGTTCTGCAGATCCTATGTGGAAATTTTTGTTTCCTTTCGTTTTATACTAGGATTCTTTTCCTTACCAATTAGAGTTCTAGGATTTGCTTGTTAGTATTTAAACATGCTTAAGATGTTGTTTCATTAATCTTTCATCTTATTAATCAAAGTTTCAACTTTTGTCTCATGGATTTAAGATTTTCCCTTGTGGATTCGAGGAATCCTTGTTGAGGAGTCCTGGGAGCTCTGTGGATTTGGAGTAGTTATCCAGTGAGGAAGATGGTGATCGATATCACCATGTCCCTCCTTGCGTCAAGTGGTATCAGAGCGTGGACTCCTCTCGAGCCGATGGCAACAAACAAAAGTGTGGACAACAATCCCATGGGCGGTTTTTCAAGGATTAATTATATTATGGAGAGAATGGAAGCTCTCCATCAGGAGAGTCAGTTAGCCATGCAAGGGTTGCAGGCAACCCTCGACATTATGCAATGTCGAGGGTTGCGGATTCGCTAATTATTTTGCCTCGAGCCCAAAGCGATGTTCAACCTCTTGTAGTCATTATGCAATGCAACCCAACTTTTCACAGAGCGCTTCCGGCGGCAAATCGTAGGTCTACAGCAGATGATTCGGATTCCATAGATGAGGAAGTTGGTGACATCATTATCTGACGACCTGCGTATGGAGACAATCATGGGGATCGAGTAGAACGAGACTACAAGGGCAAAGCCAATCTTTCAAGCTTTAATAGTCTGCGGCGTATGGAAGAGTTCTACGGCTGGTTGGAGAAGTCGAGCGTTACTTCGATTATATGGACATGCTGGAAGAGAAGAAGGTGAAGTTGGTTGCTTACAAATTAAAATCTGGTGCTTTAGCATGGTGGGAACAACTTCAGCTTTTCCACATTTGACAGAAAAAAGTGCCCATCCGATCATGGCCTCAGATGAGACGCCTCCTCTGTGCACAATTACTCCCAAGCGACTACGAACAGAGATTGTTCTAATAATACTAAGGCAGTAGGCAGGGGAATCGTTCAGTAGCAAAATATACCAAGGAGTTCTAGTGGTTAGAATAGCGGAATGATTTGGCGGAATCTGAATTGTCAAAATTAGTGCTGTCTATCAGCGGATTGTGACTAATAATTCAGGATTGGGTTCAGATGCATCCGGTCTGGATAATGGATGAAGTCGTCCAATTGGCTAGCGGAGATACAATTACCAAGGACCACTACGCAGGCCTATCCCACGACTTGAACCCTTATGACGGGCCCCACTCAGGATACAATGCTGGCCAAGGGCAAGGAACTGGTAGGGGGATGTTGCAAACCATTAAATGTGTAGTGGCCTATCTAGGCCTCAACGTACAACGCTAATGGTGGTGGGTCCAAGCAAGATTCCAAATCCTTATGGTCGACCGAGGTCAGACCATTGTTTCCATTGTGGCCAATCTGACCATCTGTCCAATGCTTGTCCTCAACACCCCACAGCCCACATAACAATCAATGAAGGGGCGTTGAAGACAATATAATGTAAGGAAGCTCAGGATTTGATGAGGGCAAACAAGTCGTTGATGAAGAAATTAGCGATGAGAGTTGGCTAGCTCAGGATCACAGCGAGTCTCTAGTCGTGAGGCGACTCCTATACTCTCTAAGGAGGAAGTTCACCTGCAACGACACAATTATTTTTGCGCGCGGCACACCATGAACTATAAGGTCTGTGATGTCATCATAGTCAATGGTAGCAATGAGAACATCGTCTCGAAGGTAATGGTGGACAAATTGCGGCTTCCTACGACGAAGTGTCCTACCCCTTACTCGATCGGCTACATCAAGAAGGTGAATGAGACTAATGTAACTGAATAATGCACTGCCTCATTTTCTATTCATAGGAATTATAAAGACCAAATACTTTGTGATGTGGTTGATATGAAAGCCTACCATATGTTACTTAGGCGACCATGGCAATCAGATCGTGATACAACCCATCGGGGATGAGACAATGTCTACATCTTCGTCAAGGATGGTCGCAAGATGATCTTTTACCCTATGGCACCAGAGAATCACTCCAAAGCTTCTAAAGTGGAGGGGAGCTCTCTCCTTTCCATTTGGGAATATGTGGAGTCAAAAGAGGCAGGCGAGATATACGCCGTGGTAGTAAAGGGTGAAGAATTGGAGCCTTCAAACATTCCCCCAATTCTAAAATCCTTATTAAATGAATTTAACAAGATATGGGTTGAAGAATTGCTGGATAGATTGCCTCCAATGAGAGATATCCAGCACCACATTGACTTTCTCTCTAGGGTCGTTTGCATAACCGACCGCACTATCTGATGAGTCCGAAAGAGTATGAGATACTTTAGGGACAAGTGGAGAAATTGATTCGTAAGGGTCTTCTGAGAGAGAGCATGAGCCCATGCGCCGTGCCATTTTTGTTAACTCTGAAGAAAGATGGGAGCTGATGCATGTGTGTCGACAGCCGGGCAATTAATAAGATCACTATTAAATACCAATTTTCGATACTGCTGTTAGTTGACATGCTCGATATGATAGAGGGTGCCAAAGTGTTCTTCGAATTAGATTTGAGAAGTAGGTACGATCTCATATTCGGCCTAGTGACGAGTGGAAAACGCCTTCAAGATCAAGGAAGGGTTGTATAAGTGGCTGGTTATACCCTTCAGTCTATTAAACACGTTGAGCACTTTTATACATCTAATGAATCAAGTGTTAAAACCGTTTATTGGCTGATTTATAGTGGTGTACTTTGATGACATCCTGATATATAGCCAAAATAACATGGAGCACATGGATCATCTCAGGAAAGTACTACAAGTGTTGCCGTTAACAAGCTATATTTGAATCTCAAGAAGTGTAGCTTCTTAAATGAGCACCTATTGGTTTTCGGATTCGTTGTGATGTCCATGGGTATTCGGGTGGACAGGGAGAAGGTTTGGGATATTCGAAATTAGCCGACTTCGACGAATATCCACGAAGTGCAGAGTTTTCACGGGCTAGCGACATTTTTATCATTGATTTGTTCGAAACTTCAGTACCATCGTTTCACCAATCACTGATTGCATGAAGAAATGACCATTTTAATAGACTGATGAGGTTGATAGAAGCTTCGCTAAAATTAAACATTAATTGTCCACGATCTCGGTCCTAGTGCTTTTTAATTTTGACAAACTATTTGATGTTGAGTGTGACGCTTCATATGTCAGGATTGGGGGAGTCTTATCTTAGGAAGGCAGACCGGTAGCCTTCTACAGTGAGAAGCTCAGTGACGCATGGAAGAAGTGGTCAACGTATGAGTTTGAATTGTACGCAGTGGTTTAGCCACTGCGACATTGGTACCATTATCTAATCCAGAGAGAGTTTGTTCTCTACATTGACCATCAAGCTTTAAAGTTCATTAATATTTAGGCTAATGTGAACCATGATCATGCTAGATGGATATCATTTTTGCAGGAATTCACATTTGTTCTGAAGGGCAAATTTGAGCAGCAAAACAAGGTGGCCAATGCACTTGACCACTGTGTATCACTCTTGGTTATGATGAGCAATGAGGTGGTCAAGTTCGACTGCCCCATTTTATTATTGTGTATATAGAGGAAAACTAATAATAAAATATTATCTATTGATAGAAATGGAGAGGATGGCTTACAGATTGGAGGGTTCCGATTGCACGGAAAGCCTCGCTGAAGACAATTCAAGCTTAAAGGCAAACCTCTGAATGCACAAGAAAAATGACTGTTAAATAACGGCCATTATATGATGGAACGACATCCATTGATTACAGACGATGTCTAGTTGGCTTAACCAAGAAGGCAAAATGCAACATGTATAAAATGAATGCGGGAAAAGGAAGTAATCAAGTAGCCGGTTATATAATGTTGTGAACCATTGGGCTTTTTTTTTTTTAAGTGAACCAATGCTTTTATTAACTTGACTCATTTAAAAAACAATGACATTGATAATCACCTGCTATTAGAACTATTGAATACGAACTTATTAGCCACCAAGTTCCTGCACACAAGGAGCACAGTGTCAGTATCATCAACAATGTTGAAAGAAAAGTGCTCTTATTATGTGCATTTGAAAATGTATGTCCTAATCAAGATTGTTGTCAAGTGGGCCATCAAGGTCATGCACCAAAATTAATACAGTAATTGGGCAGCTCTGACCATCCAACTGCTCTACATTTTTCATTTTTCCTACCAAGTGCCTCTTGAGTGATCATCTCTTTTGAGACCACAACCAGGTCGCTATATCTTTTGGGGTGCCCATGAAATCATCAGTCCTGATTGGCGTACAGACATTCCAAATGTAACTTAGAGATGTTTTCAAATATCTCGGACATCAAAACTTTAAAACCATTTTTATATTATGAAAAGAAAGAAAGAGGGTTACGACTTCCATCCTAACCCTGAAAATGTTACACAGTCAGCATTTAACAGTGTAAAACATTGTTTCAAGTACAAAAAAAAAAATGGTGGTGAAAAGAGGAAGGTTTGTGCCTCCTCAGACGTACAAGTTTAAGCCGTCGCCTGAAACCCACGATGGAAAGCTTCCTGATAATTGATTGTATGATAAATCTCTGCAAATTATAAAAAAAAAAATATGTATATATATATATATCAAAGATGACCCAAACATCGAATGTAATATAACATTTATCAGACGAACAGGCACCAAGTTATATATATGATCGTGATCATTAAAATCACTATCTTTGGAATAGGAAACAAATTATCTTTGTTGTTGAAGAACAATGGAAATTTAGCAACCACCACTCTTTTCTATATAGATAAAGCTAGTCTAATTTTTTACTGTAAAAAGCTTGTGATAACACAGGACCTGTGACAACATGTAATATTTTGCAGCTTACTGAAACAAATTAAATCTTGTATGTGGGGTCTCGTCCCCATAAGGCCACCGGTAATTATGATGTGGAGCCATGGGCCACCAGTCAGCAGTAGCCTGTTGATGTTCAGAATTCAAATGGATTTCTCTGTGAAAACATGGCACTTGATGGAGACAAAACGATCCAAAAAAATCTTCACGATTCAATCATTTACATATATCAACTGCGGAGATGGCACGGAAATGTGATCCCATGTGATGTCTAAGGTTGCATTTCATTGAAATAACGAGTTCAATTCAAGTTATATTATTTCAATAGAAAGGAAATAACCAAATTGTAGTAACCTTCAAATTCATAGTGTCCGAGAGAAAAAAAAAATGTTGTATATTTATTTTTGGTGCTCCCTGACTATTAATTTCCCAAAATTCCCTTCTCATACGATCTTCTCCATAACATAGTAAAAGGCCTTAAATTGAAGTTATAATGTAATTTCAATGTGGGGTCAAAAACTAGTTCCTCGCCATTGATATTATAGAAAGTAAGGGCTGTTTGGATGGTGGAAAACCAAGACGTGGATATGGAAAAGTAAACTAGAATCCTCAGACATTCATCTGTATGTTTGGGATCCCAGTCTTACCTGGATTCCATGAATGAATTATGATCACCACGAACAGTCACCTTTTGTATTTACCTTGCCTAGTGAAGATTTAAGGTTAGTCGGATTCCACCCCATATGTAACTTTCTTTTTTCTTTTTCTTTTTTAATTATGGCAGTGAAAAAGTTACTTTTTTTAAAGTTAAATTAGCTTAATAAGTACCTTTTCATTAAAAGGTGCTTTAATCCATTGGCAAAAAAGCTTAAACGTTTTACTTTTCTGCTTTCTCTCCTTCTCTTTCTCATCTTCCCACATAGTGAATAATGCATGTCAAAAGTGATCCAGCATGATGCATGATGGACAACCCACAACGAAGGTGGGGCCCACACAATCTACGGTCCATATATCAAAGGTGGGCTCCACATGATGGGTAGTGAAGATTGAAGGTGAGCCCCATATGATGAACAATTAACATTGAAGGTGGGCCCATATGATGAATGAGTCACGTCAAGGTGGGCTTCACGTAAGTCTACAACCACTAATGATGAACAATCCACATCAAAGGTGGCCCCCACATGATGGTTGACTCACATTAAAGGTGGGCCCCAAACGATAGATATCAGAGGTGGGCTCCATGGATGGGAATGGACATTGAAGGTGGCCCCCACATGATGGATGACCCACATCAAGGTGGGCCCCACGTAATGGACAATCCACATGAAAGTCCGCCCCCTAATGATGGATGACCCACATTGAGGTGTGCCCCCACATAATGGACAGTCCATATTAAAATCCGCCCCCCTTAATGATGAATGACCCACATCCAAGGCAAGCCCTGCATGATGGACGAACCACATTGAAGGAGGGCCGACGTGAGGGACTATCCACATCAAAAGTGGGCTCCACATGATGGGCGATGGATAATAAAGATGGGCCCCACATGAGGACAATCCACATAGAAGGTCAGCCCTAAATGGGCCACATCCAAGGCCCATCCTTGGTGGGCCCCACATCATAAATGAGCCTCGCATGGTGGATGGTCCACATTGTAGGTAGGCCCCACATGCTGGATGGTTCACATTGAAGATGGGGAGAAGGTGGGCCCAACATATATAATGAATAGTCCACATCAAAGGTTGGCTCCACATGATAGATGGTGGTTATTAAAGGTGGACCAAACAAACTTGAGGGATAAGTATTCATTTGATATTATTACTTTTTGGCTAATAAATATGCCATGTTTATCAAACATGCCTATTTCTTGAAAACAAAAGAAGTAGAAACCAAGATAAGCTACTGGAGGTATAAGTGGCTTATGTAAAATAACATAGGATCTGAATGAACTGCGGAATGAGAACTGGTTTTCAAAGCTACCGTTTTTTTTTTTTTTTTCCCTTCAAACGGTGGAAATGTAGATTTTCCTTGAAAATTGATTTCATTTCAAGGTTTTTCATACCCAAACACCCTCAAAGTTTCATTTGGTCATTTCCACTTAATTAGGTAGTGTTTGCTAGAACACCCAAGTTGATACTAGTATGTATTCCAACGGATCACTTATTGAATTGGGAAAATTAACAGTTTTGCCTCGACCAGGAAATAAGACTTCTTCAAGTTGTGGAACCGACTCCCCCCCCCCCCCCCCCCCCCCCCCCCCCCAGGTACTCCAAAAGTACTCATGGCTAGTATTGAACAATTCAAATCAACAATCCATTCAAGTCCGGTCTCCAAGCTTGGATATGAGTAAGGTAACGTATGGATGCACAAGTGGGTTGGATTGTGGTCACTTACCAAGTTCTGAAAAAGGAACTCAAATGAGCTCTTGTAGGTTCAACTACAGACCTGTTGTTTCCATCCTTCAGTTGATTGATGCTATCCGAGAAAGGATTTACGGAAGTATGGGCCTCCAGGATCTGACGGTCTACACGATGAGAACCTTCGCAATAGCTGAAGATATGCGATGCGGTCCAACGGTCCGCCTAACTACTATAGGAGCAGGTGGGTCTGATCACCCCTCTAATCGTACGGTGAGGATGGTCTCCGGATCACGATCTACGGCTTATATTGAAAGGGAGGGGCTAGGTGGACACTCAATGTACTTTCCTCTTTTTCTCTCCGTAGTTATTGTTGCTTGGTATTACGGAAAGAGTCATCCTCTGTTTATAGGATGAATAGAGGGATAAGAGATAAGGGATGAGATAATTTAAGGTTAGTTTATCCTTATCCCATCTCATCTTCTTTCGAAGTTTAAATCTCTAACTGAATTTCAAACTCTTGAATGAAAGAGGATACGGGAACAACCTATGGGCCCCACCCACAAGTGGTTGTCCACAAGTGGGCTCCATAGGTCCACAACTAACATCTCTCACTCAATCACATTATGGGATAGGCACATCATGAATGATCCATCTAGCTCGTCACATAACAATTAAAACTAAAAAGTCACGATTAAAAGAATCAGAGGCGTGAGACCAGTTGGAACACCGTTATCTTCTCACAGGTATTTGAGTACTAAGTGACCACATAACTAACACTCAATAACCCAAGCTTTGCAATGCCTGTCCTAGTCCCACACCGGATGGAGTTAACTCCTGATTTGGAGTACTCGGCCAACATACGCACTTATCCAACTTATCGAGTTTTTACTGAAAACTTAGTTTTCCACAACCATCAATTTAAATTCCTTTTAAAGTAATATTAACATATGTATATATATACTTTTGAAAGAGAATATTGTTTGCAAAAGTCTAAGAAAAATCAATACTGTCGGCGGATAAGTCTTCAAGTGCGTATTTATAGTTCTAAAAACTTGGTATAGCTATCACGGGATCTTCCCCACTCAAATGTATAATTTGGAATCGATCAAACCGCTTTCCTAGCATAACTGAGTTTGACCAATCAAGGGCCTTTCGTCATCGTATACTAAAGTAGCAACACTCAATCTCATCTTCCTGTACACAAGAGGAGGGTAGCTAAGGACACAAGGAGTCCCCTATGGGACTGGCTACTCGCGTGTTGTAATGATTAGATCAAAGTAATCTGTAGGTAAAAGGTCCTAGCACGTGGCTACAATCCATGCCGTAAAGTAGACAATACTAGGTATATGTCGAGTCTATAATACGCAAGTCGTCTCACATGAGGTATGACTCATCTCATAACCTCACGACATGACTATCATTTAGGCCGTAACATTATTCGCATGAAGAGCATTATGGGGACTATGTTATTCGACTTTATCAGTCTCATCTTCAATCTTTTAGGACTGAAGGCGAATACAACTCATACGCATCCTCATCCTTTATTATTCTCAATAAATGGTGGTTCATACCTCAGTGTATGAACATCACCCCAAGTGTACCTCTCTTGTACATTTATGGTTGGTCAGCCCGTGTGAGTGGGTGACCTGCTTGCCCATAAAAGTTGAAATCCTACATGATCTCAAAGTAAATGCTGACGATCTACACACATAGTCTAATAAGTGCTCAATACTGAATAAAAGGAAATTTATTATTCATGAAAGATTAAAGGTACATGATACAAGCATATCACTCAAGCTTTCCTCAATCCCATTCGCATGACGTGAACCTGAAACAGATCTCTAGTATAGGTTTCGTCATGGGATTAGCCATCATCTCCTTAGTAGGAATGTAACTGAGGATAACCTTTTTATCTTTCATTTGATCATGAACGTAATGATACTTTATCTCAATGTACTTAGATTTTTTGTGGTGTTTGGGGTCCTTTGCCAAGTTAATGGTGGAGGTATTGTCTATCCTCAACGATATAGGCTCACAAACGCCTGGAACAACACCCAGTCCTAATAGGAATATGTGAACCCATACATATTCCTAAACTATAGTATAACATGCAATGTACTCGGCCTACATAAATGAAAGGGCTGTGGATGTCTGTTTCTTACTTGACTAAGAGATAACTCCCTCTCCGAATAAGAAGACATATCCTGAAATAGACTTTCCATCGTCATTATCATTATCCCAAGCGACATTAGAATATCTTTTGAGCTTGAGACTCGCGCTTTCATAACACAGTATCGAGTCTTTAGTTCCTCTGAGATAGCGGAATATATGTTTGACGACTTGCCAATGAGACTGTTCAGGGTTACTCTGGTAACGTCTGACTATGCCAACTGTAAAATTAATATCCGTTCTGGTGCAAAGCATATCATACATTAAGCTACCTACTACGCTCACATAAGGTACTGAGGACATTGCCGATTTCTCAGCTTCTGTCTAGGAACACGATTTCCTATCTAACTTGGTAGCTTTGTCCATAGGGGTTTCAACAGCTTTTGAATTTTTCATCCTGAACCACTCTAAAATCTTTTGTATATAAGTGTCTTGAGACAAGCCTAAGAATCTTCTAGGATGGTTCCTAATGATTTTAACCCCTACAATAAAGTTGCCTTGACCAAGATCTTTCATCTCAAAGTTTTAGAAAAGCCAATCTTTAGACATGATCAACATTTGCATGTCATTACTAGCTAATAGGATATCGTCTACATATAGAGATATTATCAGAAAAGATCCACCAGACCGTTTCACGTAGACACAATGATCTTCTTACTCATCGTGAACCCGAAAGTGGTGATGGCTAAGTGGAACCTCATGTACCACTGCCTTAAAGATTGGTTCAACTCATAAATAGATTGTAACTGAAAGTACGTCAGTAGTCTAACACGACACCTTCGTATATGTGGAAGCTTAAAGAGCAACTAGAATTATTGCTAAGTCCTATAGGGGGGATGATCAGGACCTTTTAAAATTCTTTTTGCCTACTTACACAATTTAACAAATTAAACTAAGTAAATAAGAACACTTCGGCTTCCAAGCCTAAGTGGGTCCAATCACAAGACTAGCATATGGTTTAAGCAATAACCAACCCAGTCTTAAGCATGCATAGATAATCAAATGATATAACTAATCAAGCTCCTAATCTATGCAACCTATGTAGATTTTTGAGAATGGATCAATGACCTTAAATCTACACTACTAGTGAAAGTACATCTTGTGTGTGAATGTGCCTATCTAGTGCCTAGCATACATTCCTATCAAGCATTCATAATTAAAAAATTAAACATTTAATGCTTAATATTATAATGTGCTCAATTCAATCACAAACACAAGCATGTATAGTGGTTCGACTTTGGGTCTACTCTACTCCCGGTTCAAGTACTCAACTCCTTTGAGCACAGCGGGATTCACTATCAGAGGTTTTAAATGAGGTTCACCTCTCAACCTTTACACGGAGGTTTTACCTGTTCACCTCTCAACCATATCCGGAGTTTTGGACAAAGGGCTAACTCTCAACCCAAATGAAGTTTTGGACATAGGCTAACTATCAACCCGACGCACGTTCACTCCCGTGTCGGAGGCTCCCCCTTGGAGACTTTGTTTAGGCCCGACAAATGGGCCAAGGAGTGCCAAACAACACCTAGTCTTTAGGCCGACAAACAGGCCAACTAACGGCCAATGTCCCTATTTTGAGTTTGACAAACAAACTCTACACTCAACTCCTACAGGGAATTGAGTGGATGGACTCTCAACAAAGACAACCTTACTTGTCGGATGAGCCCCTTGTTTAGTACCGGTTCGGGTTGCTTGATCTCCGATCTCCTGTGCTTCAATCAGCTTCACTTGCTCCCTCAATCGTCTTGTCCTTGCGTCGCAAATGCCTCAACTACACTCGATCAATCACCTTGCTTGTGATGCCTTTGAGATGCCCAAGGTGATAGGAGGGTAGGTTTGAGAACTCTACAACTAATGGGAATGGGTTTTCTAGAGTTGCTCACCTACAACGATCTCATCTTAGAGATTTGGATAAGGATATGCCTATCAAGGAAGATCCAAACTCTAGAGATCAAGAGGGGATGAAGGCCATCTTCTTCATGAGCTTGGAATGCTCCAATCTTATGTTAAAGCATAAGGAAGATACCTTGCATAGGTTGGGAATGAGCCTCAAATGGTCTCCAACAATGGTGGCTTCACTCCTCTCAGAATTCCTCTCCTTACCCCCTCAAAATGAGCCAAGCCCCTTTATAAAAGGTGTTCAAACGGACAAAAAATGGGTAAAAAATGGCTACTTCCGACCTGTCCCGACCGGTCTTAACCGGTCTGCCAACGGCCAGTGAAGACAAAAAACTCACTGTCTTAGAGGGGGTCTGTCCGACCGGTAGTGACTGGTAGGACCAGACCAGCCGACCGGTCACGACCGGTCGGTCCAATGCCTGCACACAACAGCAGCCTGTTGTAAGGTCTGGAAGCTCATCCGACCGGTCTTGACCAGTTAGTCTAGTCCAGCCAACCGGCCATGACCTATCGAACAGGCTTAGGTTCAGCTCAGTAGTTTGCTGACCAAACTCTATCACAACCCATCTCTATGGCCAAGGTTAGAATGGTCTTTTGGGACACCTAGGGCCAATCTATGATGACTAAAGGTATTCCTAAGATGGTCACGATCATCAAAGAGGTTAAGGGTTAGGTTTTGTTCTAGGTTAAGGCACACCAAGGCATCACTTTTACTTGTTTCTTCTTCCTTGATACAGCAGGGCCACTTGAGTCTTCGGTCTTCGTCTTCATTAAGCTCAATCGACACTAGACTCACTGACCTAAGTGATTGACAAACAAGGTGCATTAGTATGCCACGAAAAAGTACACTAACAGTAACAGCTTGTAGACTTTCCTTAGATACTTGTTGTCCACATAACCTATAGGTTGTTGCATGTATATTTCTTCATCCAAATCACCATTTAAAAATGCGGTCTTTACATCCATCTGATATAACTCTAAGTCTAAACTCGCGACGATGGATAAAATCATGCGGATTGAGGAGAATTTTGCAATGGGTGAAAAAGTCTCCTCGTAATCAACGCCTTCTTTATGTGTAAAACCTTTAGCAACTAACCGTGCTTTGTACTTGTTCATTGTATCATCTGTATTTCTCTTGATCTTGAGTACCCACTTGTTACCTATCGCTTTACGATTGGAAGACAGATCTATAAGTTCCTAGACTTTATTCTTCCCCACGGAGGCAATCTCCTCGTCCATGACAGTTACCCAATCAGCCGAATTCAGAGATAACAACGCATCTTGATAAAAATCAAGTTTATCATCGTCAACTGCAACATAAGAAAAAGATTGACTCTTGATATCGAAGTATCTTCGGGGAATCAAACCTCTTTCACTTCGACGTAACTTAGGAGCCTGTTGAGATGTACTCCCACTTTCCTGATGAACTATAGGAGAATCTCCATTTTTAAAAGCAGAGCTCCCATTCTCCTAAGATACATCGAAAATTTTAAAAAGTTCTATGAAAACCTTTTGTTTCTTTCGGCTGGGGTATCTGTCTTCGACAAAAGTCACATCCCGAGATTCTATCTCAGTCCATCCCCCATGATCCTCATAAACTAGAACGTATCTCTTTGAGTGCATAGAGTACCTAATGAATACGCACTCAATAGTTTTACTTTCAAGTTTACTTCTATGTAGAGTAGGCAATAAAACATATGTTAAAGATCCCCAAGGACGCAAGTCGGCTAGAGAAGAAATCCTCCTAGTCCACATCTCATATGGGGTCTTAGAAATGAAATTAGTTGGGACTCTATTTAGGACGTTGACGACTGTAATAAGCGCGTCTCCTTAGAATGTGGTAAAGAGATTGGCATGTGCCATCATCGACCTGACCATGTCCAATAGTGCCTTGTTCCTTCTCTCTGTAACTCCATTTTGTTGTGGAGTATATGCCATAGTGTACTGCTTGATGATGCCAATGTTTGCACAGTATGTTTTAAACGTTTTAGATGTATACTTGGCACCTCTATCAGATCTAAGGGTTTTAATCTTTTTCTCAAGCAGATTTTCTACTTCAGCTTTGAATTTGAGAAAGCAATCAAAAGCCTTATATTTATGTGAGATGAGATACACATATCCATAGCATGAGTAATCATCAATAAAAGTGATGAAGTATTGACATCTATTTCTAGTACGTACATTGAAGGGTCTACAGATATCTGAATGGATTATCTCTAGCAAATCCTTTGACGTAGTCGCTTTAGGGAATGATTTTTTAAAAGTCTTCTCAGACACACAATGTTCAAAAAATGACAAATCAACTTTGGATAATGAACTTAACAGACCAAAACGTGCTAGTCTTGTCATGCGGTCCTTTCCAATGTGACCTAACTTCACGTGCCATTTTAAATATTCAGATATTACATGTTCATTTGATGTAGTAGACAAAGCAAGATGTGCATCATCATTATCTACATATAAAATAAATAAATCTGAAATCAAGTTTTCCAATGCAAAGATGAGGTTATTGAGTTTTAAAGAAACTCTCGTCTCGAAAAAATGAATATCAAAACCATTACCTAACAACCTAGAAACAGAAATTAGATTCCGACGCATGCCCAGTGCATAAAGAGTATCATGGAGGGTTATTATGCGTCATACACGCATACGGAGATGGTAAACGTCAATCCCTATCACGTTTTCAGCAGCGTTATTCCCCATGTATACACTATAACTCCCTATGGTTACAAGCTGAAATTTCTTGAGTCCTCGACGATCTCGTGTCACGTGCTTTGTTGCGCATGAATCCAAAATTCACTCGTTAGATAGGATATTAACGGAAAGGATCTCAAAACAAATGCCTACAAACAAAGTATTTAATGATTGAGAAATTGCCGTCTTTTTATGGGGGCACTGACGGGCATAATGGCCAGAATTTTCGCAGACAAAACAGGTTATGTTTGTCTTTTTCAGTTTCCTCTTTCCTTTCCCCTTCTTAGGATTTAGAGGAGGTGTAGCGGCCTTCTGTTCCTAATCATTCTTCTTCGCCTTCTTGCGAGCTTCGAACCATTTCTTGTTACCCTTTCACTTATGGGTTTCTGCTGCAAAGGCCTTGGCCAAACTTGGCTGAATTGCATTCATTTCAACCTCTTGTACCAGATGGCCACAAAAGTTTTTGAACATTGTGATAGAATCAGTATGGTTCAGAATTATTTTGATTTGGACCCAAGATTCGGGCAAGGAATGGTGCATCGCTATTATTTTTTGATTTTCAGTTAGTTTGCACCCTGCGTTCCTCTGGGCATCTATCATCTGCTCCATCTTACGGATATGATCCTTGATGGGGCAACCTACTAGCATCCTGTATTCTTGGAACTCTAATTCCATAGCCCGAACTTTCGCATCTGACTTTTGCGCATAGGCATTAGCCAGTGCATCCCAGATCCCCTTAGCAGTTTCATGTACTTCATATGTGAGTATGAGTTCTTTATGCATAGTGCTAATCAAAACATTACGGGCGGAGCGATTTTATTTACGCCATTTGCTGTAGCGGTTCATCGTGGCCCTATGTTCTCCTAGATTTTCATTTTCAGTCATTATGGGTTCCTCTTGAATCCCATCAAGAGTGTGCGAAATATTGTCCTCATCCAAAAGGCTTCGCACTGCGCGAGACCAGTCTTCGTAATTGTTACCGTCGAAATGTTGTCCTTTGAGTTGCGATCAATGCTTTAGTGGACATCTCTACATCGCATCAAGTATCACTACTCAACTATGATCTAGGGTATTGGCACTAATAATCAACATTTCTACTGGTTATTCAAACTTTTAGGTTTATAAAAGTATTCAGTCAATTTAGAAGAGATTTGAAAGTCCACATACCCGAATGGGTGGCGCAGATCAATCAAGTTTTCTAAATAAGATGAAGTTGATGCTTTTACGACTATTTATTTATATAATCTACAACCCACCATTATGGTTTTATGCATCATTTAGTGAAGGTGTATATCTCTTACTTAGGTTATGCACAACCTTAGAATAAAAGGGGAAAATCATAACATAAATTTTCTGTTTTCTAATGAAAGCTGGGGGCGTAGATCTAATCACATGAAGACTAAAGCTAATATATATAAATCATTAGATTAAAGGAAACTATTATTACCATTAAACAAAGAAAACAAGTGCTAAGATGAAAGGAAAATCCAATCATTACTATTGATCGTGTCCATTTATGATGGATCTTATCATCACCATTGATGATGGATCCTTTCATCAATGTTGATCATCATGTATGATGACGGTTCCTATCACTTGTGGGCCCGTGATCAATAGTGATCGTATGTATATCTATCATGATCTACATTCACTTGTACATATATGTAATAATGCATGCACATGTACATTAAATAATCAAAAGATATGTGGAGTTACACATTTTTCCCACCTAACATGATTAGTAATGTGTTCAACATGACAGAATAAATTATTTACTATTAATAAAATCCAAATTTTCACTTATTTGCTTTCATTTTAATACATACATCAATCATCATAATAATTTTAGATCTGGACCATTAGTCACAAAAACGGACCACACCATCGGTTAGATCTCGCTGAAAAATCCCAAGTCACTTCCCAACATTTGACCTAAATCTGCCTACAAATGGCTGATTAAAGGTCCTCAACAAGACACACTTAATCTTGATGTGAAGTGATTTGGGCTTCTTATCCGGCCCATCTCAATATTGGATATAATAATGGGGTCCATATTAGGTTGTCCAACTACTTGTGGATTTCTTATGATCCTCCATTTATTTATATATTTTAGCTCAATGAATTGTTATTTGAAAAATATCATTAAATAATTGTACAATGAAAGTTAATGGGCCTAAGTTCAAATGGTTTCTGTAAGACTAATCATGGAACAAGGGCAACATATCCATTTGTTCCCTTATAAAAGGGCTCATAATTATGATTTAGGCCCTCAAATGATAAAAAAAAAAAAAAAAATCCACTCGTTTAAGTTCTAGAAGTAGACAGGCCCATAACCTGTCATTGAAGTCCATCTCAACTCAACTCTTCTTTATTTGTTTATAAAAAGGGTTGCATGGGCTCATGGATAGCTGGCCTAGTTAAGAATTTTGGGCTTTGCTATCAATTCAAGAACCCACTAAATTAGACCCATCTCCAAGCCATGCCCAAAAGGCCCATTGTTCAAGCGCATTTCTCTCCTTTCTTCTTCAATTTAGGGTTTCATTAGAAAACCCATCTGGTTTTCACAAGAGAAAGATTCACTGAGAGAGAAGGGCATGACCTATGTTGGTGCCGCTTTGGCAGTTGCTACTGGCGGCGGTCGCCGGGGCTACCGTTGCCACTGTTGGCGGTGGCGGTCACTGCTGCCACGCCGCGGTTGGCGGTGGCCGGCTCTTGCATTTAAGAGAGAGAGAGAGAGAGAGAGAGAGATGAGAGAGATGAGGGAGAGAGAAAAGGAAGGGGGTGGCTGAGACTGCCGCTGGCGGCAGCGGTCACGGTTGCAACTGCCGCGGCTGGCGCTAGCGGCGGCAGTTATGGCTGCCTAGGGCTCTCAATGGAGTGGGTCAAATCCGAGATCCGATTCGCTCCGAATCCGTATAATGCGGATTTGGATCTTAAAATAGGTCCGATTAGTTAAATGGACCGGATTTGGATCTTAAAATAGGTCCGATTACTTAAATGGACCAGATATGGATTCACAGGAACATATTCGAGTTCGATCCGAATCCGATTAAGATCGACTCATTGTCACCTCACTGTATATGTTATATTCTTGCTGACCATCCATTTTACAAATTATTTTAGGCCATGTCGACCATACCCTAGTAAATAGTGGGATTTGCATAATTTTTCTACTAAATTAAATATATTATATTATATATTTTATATCATATATTTTTTTTATTTGTAATGGGGTGGATTCGGACCTAGATCCGACCCGAATCCGATGGTTATATGGATTTTGGATCGGAAATGGATCTAACAATTTATAAATGGATCGGATATGGATATCACCTTTTGGATCCGAGTTGGATCCGAATCCTATCTGAATCCGTGTACAGATATATGGACTTGGAGCCGGATCCAACTGGATCCGATCCAGATCCGACCCATTGAGAGCCCTGTGGCTGCCGCTGTCGTGGCTTGTGATGGGCGGTCGATTGAAATCAGAGAGAGAGAGAGAGAGAGGGAGAGAGAGGGATGGCTGTCGCTGTTGTAGAGGCTTTGCTGCCGCTGCCGCAGCTGTGGTGGCGGCCGGCGGCGGCGCCACTGTTGCAAACGGCGGTGACCATTGTAGTTGCTCTGTTAAACCAGCCTCACGCTGTGCCCTCCACTCTAGGAGTCATGTAACCCAGGCGAGCCAACAATGCTGGCTAGGAGCCGACCCAGCAGACCCCGACCAGTCGTCCTCACCAACTCAATGCCCTCGCTTGGGTCACAAGCTCTTGCTACTAAGCTCAACTCTACAAGACTCGATCAGCCATCAATTACCACCCATTGCCCCTGCTCCGGTTATAAGTTCAGAAAGCCAAAGAGGGATGGAGGGCCAGCTTCCATGGCTGTGCCCATGGCTGTCGTGGATGCTTGCGGCAGTGGCCCTGGCTCAGGAACATCTGTCCTTCTCTTTCTCAATAGCTTTTGGGCTTTATCGATCAAATCTCTAATTGATTCAATTAACAATCTCATTTATATTAATCTCTATACCTCATAGACAAAAAAAAAGAGATATTAACAAGTAATAAAAGAAATAATTAAGTGTGATGAGTATTTGATGATCGAATGTATTTATTAAAATAAAATAAATAATATAAAAATTTTAAATTAAGGCCACTTATCTCGATTGCGATTTATTCCTCTTTAAGTCGGGATCTGCCGTTCAACGCTCTGATACCACTGAAAGGATTTTCGAAAGTGTGGGCCTCTATGATCCGACGGTTTACACGATGAGAACCTTCGCAATAGTCGAAGATGTGCGATGTGGTCCAACGGTCCGCCTAACTGCTACAGGAGCAAGTGGGTCTGATCACCCCTCTGATCCTACGGTGATGATGGTCCCCGGATCACGATCTACGGCTTAGATCAAAAGGGACGGGCCAGATAGACACTCAATGTACTTTCCTCTTTTTCTCTCAGTAGATATTGTTGCTTGGTATTACGGAAAGTGTCATAAGGGATGAGATGAGATAAAGTTGGTTTATCCTTATCCATTTAATCTTCTTTCGAAGTTTAAATCTCTAACTGAGTTTAAAACTCTTGAATGAAAGAGGATATGGGAACAACCTATGGGCCCCACCCACAAGTGGTTGTGCACAAGTGGCCCCATGGGTCCACAACTAACAATCGGCATCTCCAAATATGCGTCATAGGTGGTTGATTTTGCCCGAATAGCCCCTTACCGCTTCCTCAATATTGTTTTAAAATGAATGTGGAAACGATTGCCTTCTATACAGACGCTAATCTCCATCAGGCAATGGGGTTATCAGGTGGTGGAAGGATGGACCCCGAAAGCAGTTCTAGGAGGTGGTGGTGTTTGGTTACGTATCTTTTTCATTCCTGCCCACGCTTGGTTAGAATCAGTTACTATAGAGCTGGGACAGTATTTCAGAAAGGTGATCGAGATTGACAATGGAGCAAGATATGGGATCTTTCAAGTCTTTGCAAGGGTGAAAGTGATTCTCTACCTGGGAGTGGATGTTTACATGGTGAGGAACCTAGAGGTGGCAGGGAGTTCTTTCCCTGTTTTTGCTACCATTGAATATATTTCCATGGAAGTAGCTTCTATAGAAGTAGAAGCTCTCGATCGAGTCCAAAATCTAGGAGTGGAGAGCACTAAGATATGGGTCGAGAACACCTTCCATCAGCCTACGAACAGCCCCGTAGTTTGTCCCCCAGGTGTTTGTTCCAATACCAATCCTCCTAGTTCTGGCCTTGAGGTGAGCCCACCAGCTGTTTATTCTTTTGCTAGACCCCATTCTTTAGACCCTCATGACGTTTGTCAATTGCTTGGTCAGCCAGCCCTGTTTGCTCCCATAGATACGCAGGTAGATGCCTTCCATAACCTCCCCCCATCCCACCCGTTGGGCCCCCTTAGGTGCGAGCAGATACGGTTGTTCACCTTGAGTCAAGTGAGAGAGCTCTTCGCCCTAATCCTCCTCTAGGGTCCAATTCAGTCAATGGAAAGTTTGCCCACAAGTTGGCCTTAGAGGAGGCCCGTTGACTACAACAATGGGATGAAACTGTCGCGGATGTGCATCAGCTTTTTCGGCTAGTCTTCTGCAGGGAATATTAGGAGGAGGCTCTGCTTCAACCACCCTACCCCTCCTTTCCCAGGTAGAGGTATCAACGCCCAGTCAGTAGGTAGCAGTCCGCTGAAAGCCCGGGGGGGGGGGGGGGGGGGGGGGGGGGTGTTCCGGTGACATCGACTTTGGTTGACTCGAGGACATAATTCATCAATACAGGTATATCTTCTCGCCCCTTGGAGCCGGATAAGAGGGGAGACTTTTTAGAGGGCTTGCATCTTGTAGTAGACCCGGGTCCTTTCTTTAGTGAGAAATCACAGTTCAGGGACTAGGGTGTGGTTTAGGGTAGTAGTGTTAGTAACATTTTGTTGGGAAATGGCAGCAACAGTGATCATACCTCTGTTGTATCAGAATCCCAACAGATGACTCTCCAATTAGGTCAACATGGAATAGATCCAGGAATTGATATCTGTGAGGATCGATCTGATCTTGCGAGTTCGTTCAAGTTGGACCAGCAAGCAAGTATAGATCAACAGTTCGAGGGCAGAATTGGTTCAGGTGCAGATTTAGTCAAGCCAGATAGCGGGCAGGCTTCAGTGGACTCGTATGGTAGACTGAGAAGACTCAAGTGCAGGGCCATGAATACAGGTTGTGTGACGGATGGATAACAACCTTGTTTGGAACACTCGAGGGGCGGGAAATTCTTCCACAATTAGATCAGCTAAGAGGGACATTAGTAATTTCAAACGGGGATTATGGCCATTCTCAAACACATGCTAGAAGAGGGTAAAAGAATCAGAACTAGTTTGAGACTGAGCTTCCATTCATCTATTTTAAATGCTACAGTGGCGGAAAAATTTGGATTTTCTTTAAATCTTCCCTGGTTGTGGATATCATTTCAGCTGCTAACCAACTTATCTCTTTGGGTGTTGGCATTCAGGGTTGTTCGAATAGGTTGACAGTCTTGGTGTTGTACACCAAGTGTTCTAAGATCCCAAGAAGGCAGCTTTGGTAGGACTTGTCAAACTTGGCAAGAACCAGGCCGGGGACATCGGCTGTTTGCAGGGACTTCAATGCTGTGACAGGGCCTTTTGAAAGATTAGGTGGCCGAGCTCTAGACCAAGGTAGCTCCATGGAATTTGCTGATGCTATCAACCTTACTGGGCTCATTGATGCAGTTTCATTGGTAACAAGTTTACCTGGAGTAGCAACCACCCAAGGCAGTCTCGTGTAAGGGCTAAGATGGACCAGGCTTTGTGTAGCATTGATTGGTTTACTCGTTTTCCTCACTTCAAGGTGCAGCATCTTCCTAGGGTGAGTTCAGACCATGCCACTCTGCTGCTTTCCTTCCCAAAGAGTCAAAAGGCATCCCAAAGTCCTTTCGCTTTCAGCGAATGCGGATGGTACATGAAGCTTTCAAGAGCATGGTGAAATCTACTTGGGTGTGGGGTAGCCCATGTTCATTCTTCAAAGCAAACTAAAGAACCTCAAGCATGTGTTAAAAGCCTAGAACCAAGAGGTTTTCAGAATGTTTTTCAGAAGCTAAAGGAAGCCGAGGAGGAGCTTAATCGAGCAGAAGTGTGCGGTCAGGATTTCTCACAGTTGCAAGACTAGATGCGGTTAGATGTTGCCAAGGAGTCCCTCATCCAGCTGGAGCTAATGGAGGAAGTGTTTTGGAAGCAAAAATCGAGGAACAAGTGATTACAAGAGGGAGACCACAACAAGAAGTTCTTCCATCATATGGCGAATGAGCGTGCTAGGAAAGTAACTATTTTGGAAATCGATTTTGTTTCAGGTGATAAAACTTCTAACATGTCTATAAATAAAGAAGAGTTGTCAGCTACTTCTCTAAGTTGTTTGAGGTTGAGCAAAGGGAGCTAGTTGGTTATTTCCTGGATGCTATTCTAACCTGCATTTCAGCAGAGGAAAATGCAGCCCTGCTTTTGGAGCCTACTCTCGAGGAGGTGAGAATAGCAGTTAAAGCTTTACCAACGGATGGTGCTCCGAGGCCGAATGGTTTTTCAGGTGCTTTTTTATTGGGTGTTGGGACACAATTGCTCATGATATTCTTGAAGCTATTCGTTCTCTCTTTCGAGGTGATGCTATACCTTGTGCATTTGCTTCTTCCCTTATCTGCCTCATCCCCAAATCCCCCTCACCAACTAAGTTCTCTGACTTTTTCCCTATCAATCTGTGCAACTGTGTACAATTTTTTTCTAAAGTCCTAGCTAACAGGCTGGATACTCTTCTTCCCAGGATCATTTTAGAGCGCAAGGGGCTTTTGTCTAAGGCCGCTCTATTCTGAAAAGCATTTCTCTCGCTCAAGTTGTCTTCTGGGATATTGACAGAAAAGTGCAGGAGGAAACATTCTATTGAAGCTGCTCCTGATAGAGTAGATTGGGGTTTCCTTTTAGAGGTGCTTCGGAAGTTTGGATTCAATTAATCAAGAGTGGATTCTCCTGGTAGAAAAAATGCTGGAATAGTTGTTGGTTCTCAGTTATGGTTAATGGGGAACCCTGTGGCTTCAAATCTTCTCATGGTCTGTGCCAAGGAAATCCAATTTCTTTCAGCCTATTTATTATCGTAGAAGAAGCTTTTAGACACGGTTTTCGTAGACTTGTCAAGAGAGGCTTATACAAACCCTTCCAAGTTTGTTGCTGGTGTCTTCTAGTCACTATTTATAGATGATATGATTCTGTTTATAAATGGTAGCAACTAGTCTTTGAGAGTGGAAATGAACTTCCTGCAAAGATATGAAGGGATTTCTAAGCAAAGGGTTAGTAAGCTGAAGAGTCGCTTGTTTACTTCATTTAAGCTGGCAGTAGGTCACGTTAGATCGATGGAAAGAGTCATGGGTATCTCTCATTCAGCTGCTCCCGTCCAGTATCATGGAGTTGCGATCTTCAATGATCATTCTAAAACTATGTTTTGCAATCTTCAATGGTCATTCTAAAACTATGTTTTTCCAACCCCTCATAGGCAAAATTCAAGAGCACATGGAAGGGTGGAAAGGCAGGCTTCTATCCTAGGCGGGCAAGATCTATTCTCATTAACCACATCCTCTCTAGCACCCCAGTTCACACACTGGCAACTGCACACGTTCCAGCGAGTGTGTTGTCATCCTTGGAGAAAGTTTTTGTTGATTTCTTTAGGGGATGAGAGGCAAGAAAGAAGCTTCATTGGACCAATTGGAAGCTCATCTCCCTGCCGAATGTCGAGGTTGGTTTGGGTATTAGAAAACTCAAGTGACCAAGAGCTTCAGGATGACGCTGGCGTGGTCTGTTAGTTTCGGCGAGAGCTCTAACATCTAAGCATCCTTTTTGTGTACCAACTATGGTATGGACCTCTCCAATTAATAGTGATCGAGTTGTTTTCTAGTTCTCTGTTTCTCTTTTCTGAAACGGGATAAGGGGTCTCTTCCCGGTGTTGGTCAGTCGCTTTCGTTGGCTAATTGGGCGCGGGGACTGTTGTATATGTTCTATGGATTAGACAGGGCTGGGCCCTCTCAGCTCTTGGGCGCTCGATCAGCTCCCTCCCAATCTCCAGTAGCTTCAATTGAAGGATGTTCTGGGTCCAGGGGGTTTGCTTCCCCATGCCCTTCTCCAAGTTGTTCTTCCACAAGTAGGTTTCGAGCACATCAGAGAGGAGGGCTTCTACACGTCATCTAGGGATGATAAATGCATGTGGGCTGCTTCCTCGTCGAGTTTTTTTTTATATGTAAAATTGGCTTGGGGTCTGTGCAGGGCTACGGCTGGTAGAAAGTATTGGGCTAGATGGCTTTGGCATTCTAAGTTGCCGACCAAGATATCACTTTTCGGTTCGAAACTTGTTCAAGGGGTAGTCCTGGTTGATGGCCAAATTCAAACAAGGGGTATAAAGCTGGCCTCCAAGTGTGAGTGTTGAGGTATCGATTGTTGCCCGTCTCTAGCAGAGGAATCGTTGGACCATCTCTTCGCCACAGGAGATCTAGAGTCGCAGGTATGGAAACACTTCAGTTCCCTTTTATAGTTAGTTTTTTTGTCGGTCCAATCGGTAGTAGGGAGGGCCAAGCAATTGTGGTTGGCAGTTTCATCCACTGGTTGTTTCTTCACGTTGCACAACCAGATTCCCTACTTAATTTTTTTAGAAGTTTGGGTTGACAGGAATCGGTGCCGTTTCGATGGTCTTCTAGTTAACATGACCTAGACGATTTCCCGAGTACATTGGTGGTTGAAGCTTATCAGCCCATCCCTCCCTTCCCTAAAGAGTCACAGTCTCTCTCCAAATGGCGCTCCAGGCCATTGGAATTATCTCGGGTCCTTACCGGGGAAAAATCATGTCGGTGGTGAAATGGGATGGACCGGATGTAGATTGGGTAAAGTTTAACATTGACGATTCGGCGCATTGAAACCTAGGTATTTTTGGGGGAGGTGGATTCTGCACAGGTTGGAGGGGGGAGCCCATTTTCACTTTTTCTTCTGGTTATGGTTTGGAATAAAACTCTAAGGCCGAACCCCGCACACTGGTTGAGGGCCTTTACTATTGTGTGGCTTGAGGTTTCTCAAAAATTAAAGTGGCGAGTGACTCTAAGTTTGTAGTGGACATGTTTAACAAAGCGTTTCCTCCGGGTTGGAGCTTCTAGTACTCTTAGGTCTGAGTTGACTGGCTCATACGCTGTGTTTGCCCAAAGATTTCTTTTACTCTAAGAGAATCTAATGGCATAGCGGATGGTCTAGCCTGTCTAGAGAGCGAGTCCCAGACGAATCAAATTTTCATTAGCCCTTCGCATCTCCCCCAGTCTATCCGAGGAAGTCTCTTTCTCAATTGAGTGGACCTAGGTTATGTTAGGTTGAGATGTGGATCTTTACTTGTGTAGGGGTATATGATAGGTGGGCTCCGACATTTTTTGTGTTGCGGGCAGGCCCGAAATTGCCTGGTGTCTGTTGTATAGATCACTTAATTTCTTTATTAATATTTGGTTTAAAAAAATTTGGGCTGGATTGTGAACATTCAGTTCAAAAAAAAAGGAAGAAAGAAAGAAAGAAAAGGATTGTGAACATTCAATTCAACAAAGAGAATATAACGAACATAGAACTAGGTCTATGCCCCTTCAAGCATTAGTCTTGGTGAGGAAGTAACCTTCAAATTGCAAGTGTGGTTATTTCTAGTCCAACTTGAACGGAACGTAATTACAATTTGGAGATGACCCTCAACTGGAATGCTGAAGAAGAATCCAATTTGGGTATTTGTACTTTACTAGACTATATGTGTGTGCATGTGTGTGTGTGTGCATCTGTATATGGAAAATGGTACTATGATGTCCAACCTCATGGGAGCTTCCCATGAGGTGGAGTTGTGTGGGTCCCACTATGATGTGTCGGACATCCACCTCATCAGTCAGATGCACCTTTCCATGGTGGGCTACGAGCCTAAAAATTAGGTAAATTCATGACTTAGGTGGGCCACACCATAGACAACAATTGAGAGTGGTTACTCACTCATTAAAACCTTCATGATGATTTATAAGGCTCACCGAGATGTGGTTCACACATCCAGCCCATCCATTGTGTGTGTCCCACTTGGATGAGGGGTCAAACCAAGCTTCAGCTATATCCAAAACTCAGGTGGGCCCGCCCGACTAAGTGCTTTTAGATGTTTTAGGCATGTTTTCATATGGTTTTAAGATGATATGTCCCACCTAAGTTCCGACACATCCCGTAACCTAGATGGGACCCACCAAATGCACAGTGTGGATGTCCAACACACACCACAGTGGAGCCCACACAGCTTGACCTCAGCTTCCCATGAGGTCGACCTCATATTACCATCCCCCCGCACGCGCGCGCGCACACACACACACACACGCACGCATATTCATTTCACAACATTTTCCCCCAAATTTCATCTCCATTCCATATGGTACCAAAGCTTGGATTTTCCCCAACCATAGTTTTGTTCTTCCATTCTATCCTCCCTTTTACATGATAACAGGGCTAGGGATTGAAATTCAACTTGATACTGTCTCCAAACATGGCCAAGGCTATAAGTTCAAATGAGTTAGATGAACATACACGTTAAGAAGACTTTCGCTTTTTTGGGATGGCAGTGTACCAAATAAGCTATTGTTTCCAAGAAACCTGAAAATATCTATGATGACATACATAGATCAGAGAGAATTATGTAAAGAACATTGGATTGAGAAAGGTTGTTTAATTCTTACAAATAAACAAGCGAACTCATATTGAAGAGAGAGATTGGAATTTGGCCACTTAAATTGTTGAAGCTCAAATCCCTACAAAAGTAAATAACTTAATATGGTAGAAGAAAACAAAAGTGAGATGGAATTACAAAGAAGGTGATTCAGAGATCAACGGCATGTGAGAAGTCCTTTGTATGGCCTACTAGATGCATGGTCCGCATTATAGTGTGGTGAGGCATAACAGGTCAAGACAAGTGTGAGAAGCAACAAATGGCGAGCAATACTAGCAAAATTCATATCTATGTCATGGGTCAAAAACTGAAAAAGTTGAATCAAATGATTAAGTCTATTGGGTTAGCTTGAGTCGAAGACTTGCCCAAAAAGATGAAAGTAGAAACTCATTATAAAATTTGCCAACTAGCGAAAATGAGGAAACCTATTTGAGTTTTTTAATCATCAAATGAGTTCCTCATTGATTCATCTTAACTCAGAACCCAATTGACTTGAGATGACTCAATGAGTTTTTTAAAGCTAAGATTGCCTATGTTTGACACCCGTAGTCACATGCTGAAGTTTATCATGAAAGTTGGCCTAAATGTGCCGGCTCGAGGGACTCGACGGTCTACACAATATGTGACATTTGCAAAACTTGAAAATCTACAATGCACGTCATGTACTCCACCTAACCATTGCGGGAGCAAAGAAGTCTTATTATCCATCTAATTCTACAATTAGGATGCCCCTGATTACGATAAAGGGATGGGCTGGATAGACAGAATCTACGATATATTATTTCTCCCTTTCTCTCATAACTATAGGATACCATTTATGCGAGATCCCATCCTTATTTAAAGGAAAGGGTCAAGGAGGTTGGATGAGGTTGGAAGTTATCTAGTCTCATCCGATCTCACCCATCTCAATTTCAAGCTTAAAGTCAAATTTAAACCTTGGAGTTTAAAAGTTAACTATAGAGAGAAATCAGAAAGGATAAAAGAAGGAAAACTTGTGTGTGATCCACCCACTAGTGGTTGTTCACAAGTGGGTCCCATGAGCTCATGTCCAACATATCTCACTCAATCATGTTATAGGATCGACACAATATAGATTGTTCATCTAGTTTGTATCATAGCAGCTAAAATAAAAAAATCACAATAAAAAGAATCAAAGTCGTGGGACCAATTAGAATAATGTTATCTCCTCACAGGTGTTTGAGTAGTAAGTGGCCACCTAACTAGTAGTCAATAACTAAAGATTTGCAAGTATCACAGGATGAAGTTGGCTTCCAATTTGGAGTACTTGGCTAATATACACACTTATCCAACTTATTGAGTTATTCAAAAGCTCAGCTTTTCATAAACATTAGTTTGAAACATTTTAAAGTAATACTATATTATATATACTTCTAAAAAGAATATTATTTACAATAATCTATTAAAACTCAATATTGTTAGTGGATAAGCTGTCAAGTGCACATTAATATTTCTAAAAACTCAGTGTAACTGTCATGGGATCTTTTCCATGCAGATGTATAATTTAGAATTAATCAATCCTCTTTTTTGGCATAACCGAGTCTGACTAATCAATGGCTCTTTGTCATTGTATATTAAAGTAGTAACACTCAGTCTCACCCTCGCAAACACAAAAGGAAGGTAGCTAAGGATACAATGAGTTACCTGCGGGACAAACTACTCTCACGTTATAATGATTAGATTGAATCAAAGCAATATGTAGGTAAAAGGTCCCTACATGGGGCCGAAATCTACGTCGTAAAGTAGACAATACAAGACATATGTTGGGTCTACAATAGCAAGTCGTCTTACATGAGGTATGACTCATCTCATAACCTCATAACCTGACACTTTTTTAAGCCATAGCGTTAATTGCACGAAGTGCAATGAAGTGATTATGTTATTTGACTTGATTAGTTTCATCTTCAATCTTTTAAGATCGAAGGCGAATAGGACTCACTCATATCCTCATTCTCTTTTCTTCACAATAGAGGGTGGTTCACACCTCAACATATGAACATCACCTCTATTGCACCTCTCTTACACATTTATGATTGGTCAACTTGTGTGAGTGGGTGATGACCTGCTGACAAAAATAGAGATCTAACATGATCTCGAGACAAATGTTGATACTCTACAAACATAGTATACTCTACAAACATAGTATAAGAGCTCAATACAAAATAAAAAGAATGTATTATTCATTAACAAAGGATAATGAGAATATGATGAAATCATATCACTCAAGCTCTTTTCAATCCCATCTACCTAATGTGAACGTACAATGGGTCTTAGTTGTAGATTTTGTCATGAGATCAACCAATATCTCCTTTGTAGGAACGTAGTTAAGGGTGACCTTATCTCTCACTTAATCATTGACGTAATAATACTTGATGTTAATGTGGTTGGACTTTTGTTGGTCTTGAGGGTCATTTGCTAAGTTAATAGCAGAGGTGTTGTCTATCTTCAATGATATAGGCTAATGAATGGCCGATACAATAATTAGAACTTATAAAAATCTACGAACCCATATGCACTCTTAAACTGCAACACAACATATAATGCACCCAGCCTCTATAGATGAAAGAGTGATGAATGTCCTTTTCTTACTCGACTAAGAGATAGCCCCCCCTCTAAGTAAGAAAATATATTTTGAAGTAGACTTTCTCTCATTGGCGTCATTACCCCAAGTGACATTCAAATATCCTTTGAGCTTGAGATTCATGCATTCACAACATAACATCAAATCCTTGGTTCCTCTGAGATAACAGAATATGTATTTAACGGCTTGCTACTAAGACTATCTTAGGTTACTCTAGTAACGGTTGACTACGCAAATTATATAAGTAATATCCAGTCTGGTGTAAAGCATGGCATACATTAAGTTACTTACTGCACTGGAATAAGGCAATGAGGATATAACTGATTTCTCAACTTCTGTTTGGGACACTATTGTCGCTCAGATTTGGACAATGGATGAGGTTGGACAAGGCCGGCCGAGTGATCTTGTTAGTGCGTTCATCTTCCTTGAAGAGAAGACGGTACTTCAATGGCGATTGTCGAAACTGCACGAGCTAATAGAAAAGGGCAAAGGGGAGGTGCCGATGTCTAACAGTGGACTCTTTGACGCCTAAGTCAAGCAGGTAGGAAGAAAGCAGGGGGTTGAGTGTATAGAATTGCGTACCTTGTTCTGTAGAGGGTGTCCTTATTTATAGGGTTAGATAAACCATTAAGTGGTAGAGTCAATTTAAGATATGTTACGAGAGTCATGACCGGATGGGAGTTATGTTCTGTAACGGTACTGGGAGAGATTTTCAACTGTGATAAAGTCAGATGTCTATCTGGTCCGATTTGGGCAGATCGTCCCGTACTTGTCGAGTGCTTCTTAGGTGGCTAGGCCGACATGGTCTGCTTAGTTCGCAGGGCTTAGTTTTCGAGCTCTTTCCCTTATAGGTTCTTAATCGATGTCATAGGTCCCTTCTAAGGATTGAGGTCGTTCTCTGGCTTTGTTAGTCTGGCTTAGGAACACTCGTAGTGTTAATGCACTTTTCGATGACATACTAGTGCACCTTGTCTGTCAATCACTTAGGTTAATGAGTCTAGTGTCGGTTGAGCTTAATGAAGATGAAGACCGAAGACTCCAGTGGCCCTGCTGCATCAAGGAAGAAGAAACAGATAAAAGTGATGCCTTGGTGAGCCTTGAACTTTTACCTACCCAAAACCCAAACCTCTTAATGACCCTACCCTTAGAATATCCTTTAGTTATCATAGATTGGCCCTAGGTGTCCCAAAAGATCATTGTTAAGCTCTTAAATGTATATATTCTAACCCCATTTTATCACTAACTATGCTTAAAATACATGATTAAAGACCCAATTGATGCATGGTTTGTGGTTATATGAATGAGAGAGAGAATTCATTAATTGAAGGCTTAGAGACGCTGTTTACAAGCATTGAAGATCAAAAGACCAAGCGCCAAAGGGTGGAAGAAAGAAAGCAAAGGAGAGAAGAAGGAAGTACAAAAAATTGCACTGAAGACCGGTTGTCCATAGCCCAGGACCGGTCGTCGGACTGGTCCGAACACTCAACAGGAGGACCCTGCTGTCAAACATTGCTGGACCAATCACGACCGGTCGTCAGACAGGTCGTTGAATTAAAAATTTGGGTTCGAATTTCCAAAAAACTCTTTGGACTATTTTTGGCCTTTTACGACTGGTTGTCCACGAGCTCAGACCGGTCGTCTACATAACAGAGCTTCTTTTACAAGCTCTGAAATTTGCTCCGCAAAGCGCTGTTTTTTCGGATTTTCTCAAAGTTTCTTCGCATCTAGGGCCTCAAACCTATAAAAGGACTCCTCTAGCTCATTCCTAAGGCATCCTAGAAGAGAATTATCATGGTGGGAGGTGGCGGAAGTCGGATCTGGAGTTCTACAACTCCTCCTAGTTTGTTCTTCTAGTTTTTATGTTTTTCTTAGTTGCTTTCATGTTTCCTTGGATCATGAACGGCTAAAGCTCTTAGCTAGGGCTAAGAGATGAAGCTTGTAGTGAATCTAAGATGTTTTAATTCGTTTGTTTTGGTTTCAAGTTGGATTATTAGTGAAGAATGATGGTTTGAAGTTTGAATAAAGTTCTAAGTATTCTTTCTTAGTCTTATGATGGCTCATGGATGTTTAGAAGAATTGCTTGAGTTCTTAATTATTTTGAATGGTTCTAAACCTGTATGCTCTGAGGAATTGGATTCAATACGCTTTAGACCTTGGATTCTTATGTGGGAATTTTTAACCAAAGTTCTACTTTTCTGAATTTCTGAGTTGTGTGATTTTGTAAGTAATTTGAATGAAGTTCAAATCATGATCTAGTTATGCTTTGTGACAGAGTTTAATGATGATTATGATTATGATTTTAATCTATTGAAACTAGGATTGACCTATGCAATTGAGTGTGCTCAAGTCCTAACTTGAATTGAGGGAATCATGTATATGAATCACACATATGGCAAATTGTTTGTTATAACGGCCCTATCATCCGATTAGATAGGATTTGATTTCGATCCTAGTTGTCTAATTACGAAACCACAACGAATTAAGCATCAAGGATTGCTACAAGTAGATCCTTGAACCCCTAGTGCTATTTTACATTGTTTACATTCACTTTTAGTTCAAAATATCTATCTACATTCAATTCCAAAATCATGTTTAGTTATTTCTCAATTAGAAACCATTGGAAGTGTTTTGTGGGTTCCTACAAAAGTACATGTGGATCGACTTCGGTCTTACCGAGATTATTACTACATCGCAACCCTACACTTGGGGAAGCGAACAAGTTTTTGGCGCTGTTGCCGAGGACTTTGACGGTTTTTCACAAAATTTCTTAAAATAGTTTCTATTTGAGATTTTTAAGAGTCTTTTACTAACTTAATTTGTTTGTTTTGTTTTGTTTTTACAGGAATTCTAGGAGTCGAAGTAGTCACTTCAAATCAAGTTTTTCTAACTCTTTTATTTTTCTGAGATTTGCTTACCACATTGGGTTCGGGATTCTGATAACCGACTCATTAATGAAGGGAAAATTGTTGAAGGGATTGATAGGGAGCCACGTGCTAAGAAACGTTTAGATTCTCCAATTTTGTCTCAAAGTATGGCTGGAAATCAACCCAACCCTATGGCCAATCAAAATCTGGGCCAAACCGAAATGGGAGAGAATGAGGTTGAGAATGTTCCCCGACCTAGAACACTACGTGATTACTTGCAACCTGCAAGAGCGAGCACTCCCTCATGCATAGTTTTTCCACATAACGCAGGGAACATAGATCTTAAACCGGAAGTAATCCAATTCCTTCCCAAATTCCATGGACTAGGCAGTGAAAGTGCCTATCAACATCTTCAGGAATTTGATGAGGTGATAGCACAATGCACTTTGCAAATGTAACAGATGATATAGTAAGACTTAAATTATTTCCTTTTTCCCTTAAAGAGAAAGCTAAGGCTTAGCTTCATGCATTAAGACCAAGATCAATTGGTACATGGACTGAGATGATTAGGCAGTTCATTAAAAAGTTTTTCCCTACTCACAAAACGATCATGTTAAGGCGCCTTATCATGAATTTTGCTAAAAAAGAGGATAAGACCTTCTTCCAATGTTGGGAGAGATTCAAGGACTTGTTAAATGCATGCCCACATCATGGCTACAAAATTTGGCAGGTAATAAGCTTTTTCTATGAAGGACTGACTTCACCCATGCGCCTATTCGTAGAGATGATATACAATGGAGAATTCATGAATAAGGAGGCCGAGGAAGCATGGGACTATTTTGATGTCTTGGCCGAGAATGCACAGTCTTAGGATACATCTAAACCAACAAATCCCAAGATAAACCAACAAAAGGAAAAAGGAGCAATTTATGTCCTCTCAGAAGAAGATAACATAAGTGCACGTGTGGCTAGCCTCACAAGAAAAGTCGAGGCCATGGAATTGAAGAAAGGAGAGACGATTAACACAAAGGATGTTGAAATTGTTTGTGGAATTTGTGTCAGAAATCAACATGCAACACAGGATTGTCCCACAATTTCCGCATTCCAAGATATCTTACAAGAACAATCAAATGCCATAAACAGTTATCAACGGCCATTTAGTGCTCCAAACTCAAACACGTATAACTCTAGTTGGAAGAACCATCCCAACTTCAGTTGGAGGAATGGACCAACTGCAAATGCAAAAAATACTCCCCAATCTCAACCCTTATTAGGTCCATCCCTAGTAATCACACCAAAAGCTACGCTAGAGGAGATGTTGGGTGCATTCGTATCGGTTCAACCTGAATATAACAAGACTAATTCTCTGAAAATTAATGGGTTCATGTAAGAGTAACTGAAATTCAATCAAAATTCATCTCAAGCCATTAATGACTTGAAAACCTCAATGGCTAGAGTAGAATCTCATCTCAGTGTTAGGGAGAAAGGCACACTTCCTGCCTAACCTCTCCCTAACCCAAGAGCTCAATTTGAGATACAAGACCCAAGCTCGTCCTCCCAACATACAGAGCAGGTTTAAGCTATCACCACCTTGAGAAGTGGAAAAATAATCGATAAATCTAATCTGGTGAAGGCCCCAAAGCCTAATGATCTGAAAATTTCCAAAGAGGATGATAGCCCGAACAACACTCCACATGAGAAAAAATTGAAAAGGAAATACTAGCCGGTTGCCCCGTTTCCCCAAAGGTTGATTCCACCCAAACCTTTAGACGAAAACCTGAAAATTTTAAAGGTTTTTAAGCAAGTGAAGATCAACATTCCATTGTTGGATACTATAAAACAAATACCATCCTATGCCAAATTTCTAAAGGAATTGTGTACAGTCAAAAGGAAGCACAATGTTCACAACAAAGTACTTTTGACTGAGAATTTGAGCGCTATTATCAAACAAGAGGTGCCCCAAAAATACAAGGATCCGGGTAGTCCAACCATCTCATGCATCATGGGTGACTACTAGATCAAACAAGCCTTACTCGATTTAGGGGCAAGTGTTAATTTCATCCCATACTCGGTCTATGAACAACTTGGGTTAGGTGAATTGAAACCCAACAAAACCACACTCCAACTTGCTGATAGATCTATTCGTATACCGAGAGGAGTGATTGAGGATGTCTTGGTCCAAGTTGATAAATTCTACTACCCAGTGGACTTTATTGTTTTGGATATACATCTCGTGATAGGTACCAGTGCTCAAATTCCGGTCATACTTAGCCGCCCTTTTCTAGCTACTTCAAATGCGATTATCAATTGTAGAAACGGACTTGTACAAATGTCCTTTCGAAATATGACACTCGAGCTGAATATATTTGATTTATGCAAACAACCACGGGAAGTTGATGACGAAGTCCATGAAATAAATCTAATTGAATTATTCGTGGAAAATACACCCCCCTTAACATTCTATTCCGATCCTTTGGAGGCATGTTTAGCTCACTCTCATGAGATTGATGATGACACGATACGAGAGATGGATGCCATTTTGGATGTTATGCCGGTACTTGATAATAAAAGATGGAAGGCATCATTTGAGCCTTTGCCCTTAAGCGAGAACAAGCCCCTTCCATCTAATATCAAGGCACAGAAGCTCGACCTAAAACCATTACCCACTGATTTGAAATATGTTTATTTAGGTCGAGATGAGACGTACCCGGTGGTGATTTCTTTCCACTTGGATAAGGAACAAGAGAGTAGTCTAATAGCTACTGTAATAGAGCATAAGAGTGCCATTGGATGGTCAATTGTGGATCTCAAAGGCATAGACCCACTGATTTGTACTCATCGCATACACCTTAAGGAAAATACCAAGACATCTAGGCAACCACAAAGACGTCTCAATCCAAACATGAAAGAGGTAGTTAAGGCCGAAGTGGTGAAATTATTGGATGTGGGTATCATCTGCCCAATATCCGATAGTCAATGGGTGAGTCCAACTTAAGTGGTGCCTAAGAAATCCGGAATAACCATCGTAGCTAATGCTAATAATGAACTCGTACCAACCAGAGTCACTACCGGTTGGAGAATGTGCATTGACTACAGGAAGCTAAACATGTTCACAAGGAAAGACCACTTCCCCTTACCATTTGTTGATCAAATTTTAGAAAGGTGGCGGGTCATTCCCATTTTTGCTTCCTTGATGGGTATTCAGGGTATAACCAAATAAAGATTGCCCTAGAGGACCAAGAGAAGACAACATTCATATGTCTATTCAGCACTCTTGCCTATGCCGTTTGGACTATGCAATGCCCTTGCCACTTTTCAGCGTTGTATGTTAAGTATGTTTTCTGATATGATGGGGACGATTCTCGAAATCTTCATGGACGATTTCTCAGTATTTGGTTGTAACTTTGATGAGTGCCTTATGCACTTAAAAATTGTTTTGAAAAGATGTGAAGAAAAGAACCTCATGTTGAATTGGGAGAAATGTCACTTCATGGTTCAAAAGGAAATAGTCCTCGGTCACATCATCTCACAAAATGGAATTGAGGTGGACAAAGCAAAAATCGATCTTATCTCTAACCTTCCACCACCCAAGAGCGTACGAGATGTGCGGTCCTTTTTGGGACATGTCGGATTCTATAGACGGTTCATAAAGGACTTTAGTTCACTCTCTCGTCCTTTATATAACCTCCTTCAAAAGGAAAACTCATTCGAGTGGAATGAAGATTGTCAAAATGCCTTTGACAAGTTTAAAAGTATGTTGACATGTGCTCCCATAATGCAACCACTTGATTGGAGCCTTCCTTTTGAAATTATGTGTGATGCGAGCGACTACGCTATTGGGGCTGTGTTAGGCCAGAGAAAAGAGAAAAATCCATGCATCGTCTACTATGCAAGTAAAACCTTAAACTCAGCCCAAGCAAACTACACTACTACAGAAAAATAACTTTTAGTCGTAGTTTTTGCTTTAGACAAGTTTAGGTCCTACTTGATTGGATCCAAGACCATCATATTCACCGACCATGCCGCACTTAAGTACCTTCTCTTTAAGAAGGATGCTAAGCCACGTTTGTTAAGATGGATCCTCCTACTTCAAGAATTTGACATAGAAATACGTGATAAGAAAGGAGTAGAAAACGTAGTGGCTGACCATCTCTCTAGACTTGTTCTCACTGATTCCCCTGAGACGACCGCGATCAATAACATGTTCCCTAATGAACAACTTTTTAAAATCTCCCAATTGCCATGGTATGCGGACATTGCTAACTATCTTGCTATAGGTACAATTCCATGCTGGAACAATGACCATAAAACAGTCATTCGTTTCTTAAAAGAAAATATCATTTCCCGGTTGAAACACCTCGAGTCATTATAAGCGATGGAGGATCTCATTTTTGTAACTGCCCGTTTAAAGCTTTAATGAAGAAATATGGTGTAAATCACAAGGTGAGCACTCCCTATCACCCACAAACAAGTGGACAAGTTGAGATATCCAATGAAAAAATTAAACATATTTTGAAGAAAATAGTGAACCCCGATCACAAAGATTGGTCGCTTCGACTTACCAATGCACTCTGTGCTTACCGTACCGCTTTTAAGACCCCCATTGGAATGTCTCCCTATAGACTTATCTATGAGAAAGCTTGTCACTTGCCCATGGAGTTGGAACATAGGGCATATTGGGCGATAAAGAAGATGAATTTTGATTCTGACAAAGCAAGCTCGTTGCGTAAACTTCAATTGAATGAACTTACGGAACTTCAGAACGAGGCATATGAAAATGCGAGAATTTACAAGGACAAGACGAAGGTGCTCCATGATAAGAATTCGTAAGACCTTCATAATTAATCAAAAGGTTCTTATGTATAATTCTCGGCTACATTTATTTCTGGAGAAATTGAAGTCTCGATGGACCGATCTTTTCATTGTGAAAACTGTTTATCCATATGGGACAGTCGAGTTGTTGAATCCAAGGAACGGTAATATCTTTAAAGCAAATGGTCAGCGATTAAAACCATTCTTTGAGAAATTTCCTTCAGAAGGTATGTTCATACCTCTGACTGATCCTGTATTTCAGGGTATTTGATCTCCTAGTCTGATGGAGGTATAGAGTAGTTAGGATTAGGATTTTGTTGCTTTAGTTTGCTTTTTCATAGGTTTGTTTGAAGGAGGTAGAATTCCAATTTTTGTTCTCTTAGGTACTCTCATTCCTCACTCCCTTTATTTTTGCTCTCATGTTTTACTTATTGCATATCTTTTACATTGAGGTCAATGCAAGATTTGGTTGGGGGGTGTAGGATCACTAGGATGAATCTAGTGTTTTGTAACATTTCAAGCAATTATGTAGAAATTTTTCATTTTTTCTGAAAATTCAAAACTCCTTTGGAAAACCACGTTTATATGCACTTAGGATGTTGTAAGTATGAAAGGAAGAAAGATGTAGTGAGATGATTTTGAAACTCTTAAAGGACTTGTAACATGATGATTTTCTAATTGGATTCCCCTATTGATTTGATTGATAGAAAAATTGAAACAGTTTTACACCTAGTTCACTTTACACGATTCTCATGTTTTGAAAGGATTATGTAGATTTGTGGATTGGCTAGGTTTAGATTTGAGGTGTTGAGAAACCAAGCCGGGGTACTTTGTCCATCCTTGTCCATGGAAAAATAACGAAAGATATGGATTTCTAAAAATCCTGTCTAATGTGTATAAAAAGGAAAGGAATGATGAAAATATGAGAATGATTGAAAATATGGTGGAAACTTTTGAAAAGGGCTACCTATTACCAACCGGGGGATGGTCTACCCGTAATCAAAGCCGAAAATAGGACGTAGTGTGAAAGCCGTCGGAAGGACGGTAAAGCAAATTCCTGTCATAGGCTTGTTGTTGATTTGTACACCTTAGATCCCTAATTTAGTTGATATATGAAGAAGATAACCCCGAAAATTCATGAGATGAACATTCACTATGCACATTAGGTTAAATTTGTTTGGATCCTTCTATTTATCAATCAATCAGCGGGAGTTTCATATGAACACTTGTTATGTTTTTGGAAGTTTAAAGTCTCAATTCTATCACTCAGTTTTGCTGATTTTTGTACTTGCATGTCTTGGAATGTATAGAAGTGTAGTTTTTGAAGGAGAGTTGAGTTTTGGAGGATGAAACTTGTTTCACACATGTTTTGCTCGGGACTAGCAAAATGCTAGTTGGGGGTTGTGTTAAGCTCTTAAATGTGTATATTCTAACCCCATTTTATCACTAACTATGCTTGACATACATGATTAAAGACCCAACTGATGCATGGTTTTGTGGTTATAGGAATGAAAGAGAGAATTCATCAATTAAAGGCTTAGAGACGCTGTTTACAAGCATTGAAGATCAAAAGACCAAGTGCCAAAGGGTGGAAGAAAGAAAGTAAAGGAAAGAAGAAGGAAGTACAGAAAATTGCACTGAAGACCGGTCGTCCGACCGGTCCGAACACTCAACAGGAGGACCCTGCTGCCAAACATTGCTGGACCAATCATGACCGATCATTGGACCGATCGTCTACTACTCAGACCGGTCGTTGAATTAAAAATTTGGGTTCGAATTTCTAGAAAACTCTTTGGACTATTTTTGGCCTTTTGCGACCGGTCGTCTATGAGCTCAGACTGGTCGTCCGACCGATTGTCTGTGTAATAGAGCTTCTTCTACAAGCTCCAAAATTTGCTACTCAAAGCGCAATTTTTACGGATTTTCTTGAAGTTTCTTCGCATCTGGGGCCTCAAACCTATAAAAGGACTTCTCTAGCTTGTTCCCAAGGCATCCTAGAAGAGAATTACAACGGTGGCAGGAGGCGAAAGTCAGATCCGGAGTTCTACAGCTCCTCCTAGTTTGTTCTTCTAGTTTTTATGTTTTTTCTTAGTTGCTTTCATGTTTCCTTGGATCATGAACGGCTAAACCTCTTAGCTATGGCTAAGAGGTGAAGCTTATAGTGAATCTAAGATGTTTTAATTCGTTTGTTTTGGTTTCAAGTTGGATTATTAGTGAAGAACGATGGTTTGAAGCTTGAATAAAGTTCTAAGTATTCTTTCTTAGTCTTATGATGGCTCATGGATATTTAGAAAATTTGTTTGAGTTCTTAATTATTTTAAATGGTTCTAGACCTGTATGCTCCGAGGAATTGGATTCAATACGCTCTAGACCTTGGATTCTTATGTGAGAATTTTTAACCAAAGTTCTACTTTTCTAAATTTCTGAGTTATGTGTGATTTTGTAAGTGATTTGAATGAAGTTCAAATCATGATCTAGTTATGCTTTGTGACAGAGTTTAATGATGATTATGATTATGATTTTAATCTATTGGAACTAGGATTGACCTATGCAATTGAGTGTGCTCAAGTCCTAACTTGAATTGAAGGAATCATGTATATAAATCACACATATGGCAGATTGTTTGTTATAACGGCCCTATCATCCGACTAGATAGGATTTGATTTCGATTCTAGTTGTCTAATTAAGAAACCACAGCGAATTAAGCATCAAGGATTACTACAAGTGGATTCTTGAACCCCTAGTGCTCTTTTACATTGTTTACATTCACTTTTAGTTTAAAATATCTATCTACATTCAATTTCAAAATCCTGTTTAGTTAGTTCTCAATTAGAAACCATTGGAAGTGTTTTGTGGGTTCCTACACAAGTCCTTGTGGATCGACCTCGGTCTTACCGAGATTATTACTACATCGCAACCCTACACTTGGGGAAGCAAACAATCACCCATACTGTGGCCAAAGAGGTCGGAATGTGGCCAAGTTGGGTCAGCAAATTGTTTAGCTGAACCTAGGCCTGTCTGACAGGTCACGACCGGTCGGCTGGACTGGACCGATCGGTCTTGGCCGGTTGGACATATCCAGTCCAACGACAGCAATGCAGTGTGCATACAAGCCCTTGGGCTGACCGATCTTGATCGGTCGATAGGACTGGTCTGACCGGTCTTGACCGGTTTGACCGTCCCCCAGTAGAGACGGTGAACACTCTGTCCATTTTTTGCCTATGGCTGACCGATCACGACCGGTCGATACTAGCCATTTTTTGCCTGTTTTAAATCCGTCACACACTCTTTTATAAAAGGGCTTGGATCGAATTGAGGGGTAAGAAGAGGAATTTTGTGAGGAGTGAGCCACCATTGTTGGAGACCATTTAAGGCTCATTCTCAACCTATGTAAGGCATCTTCCTTGTGCTTTAACACAAGATTGGAGCATTCCAAGATCATGAAGAAGATAACCTTCATTCTCTCTTGATCTCTAGAGTTTGAATCTTTCTTGATAGGCATATCCTTATCCAAATATCTAAGATGAGATCGTTGTAGGTGAGCAACTCTAGGCAACCCATTCTTATTAGTTGTAGAGTTCGCAAACCTACCCTCCTATCACCTTGGGCATCTCAAAGGCATCACAAGCAAGGTGATTGATCAAGTGTAGCTGAGGTATTGGCGACGCAACGACAACATGATCGGGGGAGCAAGGGAAGATGATTGAAGCACGGGAGAGCGAAGATCAAGCAACCCGAACCGGCGCTGAACAGGGGGCTCATCTGACAAGTAAGGTTGTCTTTGTTAAGTGTCCATCCACTCAATTCCCTGTGGGAGTTGATTGTAGATTTTGTTTGTCAAACTCGAACTAGGAACGTTGGCTGTTCCTTGGCTTGTTTGTCGGCCTAAAGACTAGGGGCTGTTTGGCGCTCCTTGGTTCGTTTGCTGGGCCTAAACAAAGTCTCCAAGGGGGAGCCTCTGACATAGGAGTGAACGTGCATTGGGTTGAGAGTTAACTTATGTCCAAAACTCTGTTTGGGTTGAGAGTTAGCCCTTTGTCCAAAACTCCGGTTATAGTTCAGAGGTGAATTGGAAAAACCTCCGTGTAAAGGTTGAGAGGTGAACCTCATTTAAAACCTCCAATAGTGAATGCTGGTGTACTCAAAGGAGTTAAGTACTTAAACTGGGAGTGGAGTAGACCCAAAGTCAAACCACTATACATGCTTGTGTTTGTGATTGATTGACCACATTGTTATCTTAGAATTAAATGTTTAATTGTTAATTATGTATGCTTGATAAGAATGTATGCTAGACACTAGATAGGCACATCCACACACAAGATGTACTTTCACTAGTTGTGTAGACTTAAGCTCATTGATCCATTCTAATAAGTCTCCATAGGTTGCATAGATTAAGAGCTTGATTAGTTAAATCATTTGATTATCTATGCATGCTTAGACTAGGTTGTTTATTTTGTTTATTGCTTAAACCATATGCTAGTCTTGTGATTGGACCCACTTAGGCTTGGAAGCCAAAGTGTTCTTGCTTAATTAGTTTAATGTGTTAAATTGTGTAAGTAGGCGAAAAGAATTTTAAAAGGTCCTAATCACCCCCCCTATAGGACTTAGCCATAATTCTAGTTGCTCTTTAAGCTTCCGCACATACAAAGGTGTCGTGTTAGACTACCGACGTAATTTCACGTAGACGTCACCTCGGCTTCCGATCTGACGGAGGGCTAAGGTTGTGACCTTTACACTAGCTCATACTCTCAGGAATGACACGCGTAGTAGAAAGATTAGTAGTTGTCGACCTTGCATTGAAGGTCTCAAAGTTTAGCAGCTCGACCTCTTCAGCCCCTTTGGATTTGGGGAAGGGCCAAGGACCCACAAACAGGCCTTTTGGGCTCGCGACCTTTCCTCATAGTATGTGGGCTAACTCGGAATTACGCACAACAATAGCCCCCCACTCCCGAGGCTGACTTACATGAGCTCGGGAGTGGAACATGAAAATCAAGTTGTTTTGTTACTCACGCGAGAAACTCTAAAATTTCAAACTCTTTCCTCGGATGTTGTTAGTGGATGGGTGGGAAACGAGGAATTTAATGGATGGTTCGAATTTTGAAGCATTGTCATGATTGTTGTATGGCACAATAGTCATTTCGAACGCAGATGATTATCAATCCGACCTCCACCTTTGGCACAAGTAGGGTCAGGCCCTTCAAAGCTGATTTTATTAAGTCCACACTCACGAAGTCCAACCTTAGCAGACTAAAAAAGGACTATGGTATTCCTTCTTCCATTGGCCTCCGTCTTCCTAGTGATGGAGTTGTTTTGAGTCGACCACGTGGGGGTGAGGTCGCGCTCTATTCGATATTTTTCTCATGTGGTCTTTGGCTTCCTCTCCACCCTCTAGTGAGAGAGGTTCTCGTCTGCCTGGGCTTGACCTAGGGTCAACGCGTTCCAAATGTTTGGAGGATAATTTTTTGCTAATACATCTTGGGACAGTGGGTTAGCAGTGCTGATCTCTCAACGCACTAGCTCATGCATTTATATCAGATTAAGGGTAGCCGGGGGTCAAGGGCTGGTACTACATTTCGTTCTAGTCGGGCAAGGGCGAGGCCCTAATCAGTGGCAACCCATCTTCCACTAAAAACTAGAAAGACAATTGGTTTTTTTTATGTCCAAAGAGTGGGAGGCGCCCTCTGCCAAGCTGAGGACTTTATGCACCCAAGTCCCCACCGCCTTTACCACACCAGGTCAGAATGTAGTACCGAGCTCCTTTTTTTATCCTCACCTTGCTTATTTTGACCTGACGTCGCTTCGTTTTTAAATGTTGCAGTCCATCAGGCAAAGCAGCCCGACCTCACCATCCATTTGGTCGAGAAGGTCCATCTCGCTCACTAGAGACCTCCACCCGAGAGGAGTTAGAGAGAGCAGTTGTCTGAAGACCTCCTTCGCCAAATTGGCCTAGGAGGGGACCTTTCAGTTCGGTCTTTTAGCTTGGAAGTTCGCATTTTCTATTGATCCTTAGCTGTTTTGCTGACTTTTTGTTCCTTAATTTCAGAGATGTCTGCTCCACCTCCTTCAGCACCGAAGAGGAGGCGCCCAACCGGGGTAGAGATTGAGCATCTCCTGGCTGCTAAGAAGATGAGGGCAGTCACCCAGCGCCCTACTACTGCATCCGAGGCAGTCAAGATCGTTCCTACGCCCACTCCTGTTGTTACTCCTGCATCAGAGGTTGAGAGAGCGTCTACTAGGGCCTTTGCTCCTATGGCAGAGGCTAGGGAGACTTTGGCCACTACTAGTGTCACTCCTCCTATGTCATCTCGAGAGGTGGTAGATTTGGAGGCCTGACTTGGGCAAGGCCAGGGCCATTCTGAGGGGGCTTTCAACGATGGGGGAGCACAAGGCTCGACCCCTAGGGCTATTGTTGGCCCCTTTAGGGCTCCATCCCCGTAACTTCCCATGCACTTATACCGCCTTTGTAAATGGGCTCGTAAGGCGATGCTCGATGAGAGGGTGGATGCCCTCCTGAAGCTGCCCGAGGAGAAAGTCCTCGAGTCTATGGCGGTTGGCGCCATGGAGGTGAGTCGTCCAAAGCTTCATTGTTCTTCTCCCCTTGCTTTTCTTCCCTTTGTGGTAGTCCTGACCTCTGTCTCTTCTGTGCAATTTGCCTTCTACTCCCTTGACTTTAAGAATACCGTTACTTAGGCAAGGGGGAATAATAAGCGGCCTAGAGCATGAGGCCCGCAACGCCAAGGCCAAGGAGCTAGAAGTCATCCAAGCTTAGCTGCAGGTGGTGAAGGAAGAGCAGAAGGCTGCCGAGGTGGGTGAGACTTCTCGAGCAAAGGAGACCTTAGAAAGGGAGGCGGCCTTAAAGGAGGAGCGACAGAAGGTAACCACACTAGAGAAAGCTTTGGAGGAGAAGGCGTCAGAGGCAACTAAAGCGTTAGTCAATCATCGGGCTGAGCCCGATCAAACTTACAAGAGCTGTCGAGCTGAAATACAGATGTGGTTCTCAGAGCTTGACCTCTCTTTTCTTGACGTAGAGGCGATAATTGAAGGGATCGGTGACGAGCAGGCTCATGTCGAGGCTCAGACGACCAAGGGACTGAATGGTGTTGTTGCTCAGGCCGACCTCCAAACTAACGGTGCTATTGACATGCGTCCCTAGGCTTAGACCTTTGTGTTATTTTGCTTATTTTTATTTAGCCCGAAAGGGGCTTGTAAAAACTTTTTATTTTTTAATCAAATGGAATGATATTTTAATAGTTTTTACTATCTGTTGATGTCTGTCGATCTTTGATCTGTCAATTTTGTTGTTGTGTATGTCATATACTTATTCCCCCCCCCCCCCCCCCCCCCCCCCCCCCCCCCCCCCCCCCCCCCCACTTCGAGGATTGAGCACCGATCTGCTCAGTCGTGGGAGTAGTTTATGTTTTTCCAATTGTTCAGGTCGGTCTAGAAGGTCATCCTATGAGTTTTCCTTTTGTTAAAGTAACCGTTGCACGATGAAGACAACATGCTCAACTGGATGGTGCCATCTTTGACATATCCCTCACCTCGGCTCTATCGTCCGACCAAGACAGGCGGCCACTAAGATCGTTCGTTGGGCCCTGCCTAGGCCTTAGACTCTGTGGCCTTTGAGTCACTGCTCAGTCTTACCCTTCAACACCAGCCCCTACGGTAGACCCTCAAATGGGAAAGCACCCATTAAGACACGACCCCCACCTCCTCACTCTGTGATCCAGGGAGTAGGAACTGATCCCCCAAGGCCTCAACGCTCCATAGCAACTACTCCTGGTCCGGGCCAGATTCTGAATCTGTATGGAAGGCCAAGGCCTGATCATTGCTTTCGTTGTGGCCAACCGAGCCATTTATCGAATACATGCTCTTAGAGACCGATGGCTAATGTAGTCGTCGCAAATGGAAGTGCTAGAGAGGAAGAGAATGATCCAGGGTATGACGTTGCTGAACATGTCAATCATGAGGAAGAAGTCGAATGGATCTCGGGAGATCAGGGCGTGTCCTTAGTTGTGGAGAGACAGATGAGCACACCAAAGAAGGAAACCAAATCACAACGCCACAATCTCTTTCGCACCAGATGCACGGTTAGTGAAAAGGTTTGCGATGTGATTATTGACGAAGGGAGTTGTAAAAACATCGTGTCATGGACGATGGTGGATAAGTTGAAGCTAGAGACTGCACCGCATCCATCTCCATTCATGATTGGATGGATTCAGAAAGGCGGCGTGACAATGGTAAATAAACGATGCTTTGTCTCTTTATTGGTCAAAAAAACCTACAAGGAGCAAGTGTTGTGTGATGTCGTCGACATGGACGCTTGTTACATGATACTGGGGCCGCCATGACAATTCGTTCGAGATGCCTTGCACCAAGGATGTGACAACATCATCGTGTTCATTAAAGATGTGAGGAAAATTGTTCTCGCCCCCACAATCCTAAAGGAGGATCACAAAACATCTAAGGTCGAAGGAAAATCTCTCCTTGTCACATGCAACATGGAAAAGGAGCCTAGTAAGAAGAAGGAAGAGTGTGCCCCTTATGCATCGCGAGAGAAAGCTACTGCAACGCCTCCGTTGATGAAGATGAAAGCAGTTCCTGACCCCAACCCGAAGCAAAACTCGAGGACGCGTTTACTTCAAGTGGGGGAGTCTAATGTAAGGAGAGGACCCTCTTATCGAGGGTGAGGATTGAATGAATTCATGGAGCAGATGCATCGAAGCAAGGTGAAGAAGAGAGGATTGAAGATAGAAAAAAAAAAAGAGACTAGTCGACATGCTCTGTCGACCGGTCGCACGCCCTCTACGACCGGCCAAATTACGCCTAACGACTGGTCAAATTTCGACTGAAACTAGCCTTGCTCGTTGGACTGTTTCGAACTCCGAGAGACCAACCACCAAGGGCCGACGGTTGGTTGCCACTTAACAGTGACTGGTCGACAACCCTTTGCGACCGACCGACCGTCTTCGTAAATTTGCATGCAATTATCCAGATTTGGACAATTTGTTTTTGTTTTTTTATTCAAGCTCTTCTCTATTATGTTTTTAGGATTCTTAGGCTTAGTTTTCTTATAAATAGTTGCTTAAACTCATTTACGAAGGGATGGTCTTTGATTAATAATAAAACTATTTTTGATTTTCTACTCGTTTTGCTCATGGATTCGAGTTTTCTCTTGTGAATTCAAGGAAGTTCGGTTGGGAATTCTCGGAAGCTCCGTGGATTCGGAGTATTTATCCGTGAGAGAGATGGTGTTCGATCTCACCACATCTACGCCTGTGCCATACTGGCCCATGTCCAACGATCAAACATATATGAACTTCATGCCTGCATAGCATGCATGCACCATATACCAGACCATGCATCTCATTTGCTCTGCTATTGATGGGCCACTAACCCAAAATTGTTGTGATTGGGCTTATCCTAACCATCTATAAAATGAACCCTTTTCTCAATAAATGTTACCAGTTACTTAGGATCATCCAAGCAATGCGATTTTTGGACCGGGACAATTCCTTGCCCAATGAACAGTTCTTATCTCATCTATTTATGCCTCATGTAAACCAATGACTTGAAGGCGCTGGGGTCTACTCCCATCATATTGACTGCAAATGTATGAACTCAGTAAACATGAGAATCGTAGTCTGAACCAAACATAACTTGAAAAACTCACATATGTCGCAATGATAGATGTTGTTCAATGGTGGATGGGATAGCACCAGAAAGCATATTGTTTCTTAGGACTCTGTAGAGAAAGCACAAAAACAATATGAGTATGTCATTTTAACTTTCCGAGGCATGGATGAAAAAAGAAAAATAAGATATGACAGATTAGCATTACTACTTATGCTGAGATCATATGGCCTTACAAGATTTCTAAAGATTTCATATTCTCAATAAAATGTAACGAGGAGCTCCCATTAGACACATCACTGAGCCGCCTGTATGAGCATGCGGTTAGTTGAGGCCATGTTTGGAGAAGGACTATTCACAATTTTCAAGAGTTTTACTTTAGAAATCAAAATAATATTTGCATGGATACAAAAGAACTACCTTTTTTCCTGCATAACATAGGAGACCCTGTTTTGTGATGTTTGGAAATTCTACTTGGGGTGTGTTTGGTTTCACCAAATATCATTAAATTTCATAATGTTTGGTGCAACCAAACACACCCTTAGAGCACAAATTCCAATATAAAAAATTAATAATGTGAAGGAAGAACATTAGAAGATTAAAACAAGTTAATGAACACCGGCACTCACAACTCGGTCAGTGAGATCAATTTAGAAAAACTCCATGGTATTGGACCCTCGAAAGCATTGCCTTGCATTCTCCTGCATCAAGATTTTCAGTGTTACAAATAACTCTTTAAAAAAGTATACCATGGCATATCAAGAAAATGAGATCTGCTGAGTGCAGTTGCTAAGCTACTCATATGGTAGGTCCCACTTGTTGGAAATCCAGTCAATGGAAGCACTGAAGAAGATCAAACAATCACAAACAGCCACACAACCACACAACACAAAAGCACATGAATTTTACATGGAAAACCCTTGCGGGAAAAAACCACGGTACAAAGCGACAGCACCACTATGAATTCAGATGATTACAGAGTTAGAACTACCCGAGTAGATCCCAAAGATGAACAAAGCTCTCTCTAACCTCACACACTCCTACCCCAATGCCCTAATATCGTATATAAAATCTAGGATTTGCGTAATATGTTGCCAAATACAATTAGGAAGCATATAAATAGAGTTACAACCGGAATAGGAAACATACAGCACTAGAAACGCGCAAGAATACAAATCCCTCAAGTTCGCACGACCGGTCGCAACTCGTCTAGAGAGTTTTGCCCGAAAAACGCATGCACTGCCTCAACTTAGACCCATCCCCAGACCGGTCTGAGCATCCAATGACTGGTCGGGCGACTGGTCTGTGATCTCAACGACCGGTCTGGCGACCAGTCTCAAAACGTTAAAATTTGTCCAGTGAGTTTCATCTCAAACTAGGCCATACTGTCCACTAGCCAATCGGTCGGCCAACCGGTCAGTGAACACTGTTATTGCACAGTTTTGATGACTTCACAACAAACTCCACCGAGGCATCAAAACGTCATCGAACCATCTTTCTACTCTTCACATCAGTTCCTCATCAATCATAGTCGCCTCTTCTCATGCACCACTACGTCTTCGTTAAGAAAGTTACACAGAACTTGAACTTCTCTGTATGGACCACCTTGGTCAGCATATCCAACGGATTCACGCTAATGTGAATCTTGTCCAGGGTCACATCTCCTTCCTCAAGCACCTGTCGAATAAAATGGTGACGTACATCAATGTGTTTAGTACGTGAGTGATAAACAGAGTTTTTTACCAAATTTATAGCACTTAAGTTATCACAATTAACCGGCATGGCTTCCTATTGAAGCCCCAACTTATTTATCATTCCTTTCAACCAAGCAGCTTCCTTGAAAGCTTCTGTCACTGCCATGTACTCAGCTTCAGTAGTGGAAAGAGCCACCACAGACTGAAGCTTAGACATCCAACTAATTGCTCCACCCGCTAATACAAACGAGTACCCTGAAGTTGACCTCCTATTGTCCACACTACCTGTGTAATCAAAATCGACGTAACCAACCAGCTTGTCCTTGGACTTTTCAAACGTTAAGACATAGTCCTGCATACCCTGAATGTATCGAAGTAGCCATTTCACATCTTTCCAATGTTGTTTGCCTGGGTTAGACATGAATCGGCAAACAACACTCATAGCCTATGAAATATCTGGCCTTGTACAGACCATGGCATACATTAAACTGCCTACAGCACTTGAATAGGGCACATGAAACATAACACGCTTTTCTTCATTTGTCTTGGGACACTGTTCAGAAGATAGCTTGAAATGAGCCGCATGGGGAACGCTAGCCGGTTTGGACTTGTTCATCTCGTACTTTCTCAATACCTTCTCAAGGTATTCTTCCTGAGATAACCACAACCTGCTCTTTCTTCCTGTCACTATAATATTTATGCCAAGAACCCTCTTTGCAGCCCCCAGATCCTTCATCTTGAATGCCCTTGAAGCTGAGTCTTCAACACATTGATGTCAGACATGCTATGATTGGCGATAAGCATGTCATCGACGTACAACACCAGTATGAGAAACTTCTCATCAGTCAGTGTCTTGAAATAGATACAATGATCGTACTCGCTCCTGGTAAAGTCCTGACTCATCATGAAGGAATCAAATTTCTTGTACTACTACCTTGGCGACTGTTTGAGACTGTACAACGATCTCCTTAACCTACAAACCTTGTTCTCGGCCCCTTGCACTGTATAACTTTCTAGTTGCACCATGTATATCTACTCTTCCAATTCCTCATGCAGGAAAGCAGTCTTCACATCCATTTGTTTCAGCTCGAGGTCGTATTGGGCAACCAGCGCCAACACGAACCTGATAGATACTTGCTTCACAACCGGCGCAAAAATCTTACTAAAGTCCAAGCCTTCACGCTGAGTGTACCCTTTTACTACCAACCTTTCCTTGTATCTATCCTGTTTCTTTCGAAAAAAACCGCTTACACCCTATTGCTTTTCGGCCCACTGGAAACTCCACAAGCTCCCAAGTCTCATTCTTCTACAAGGAGTTCATCTCGTCTTGCATTGCCATCTTCCACTTCTCAACATCTACATCATGTAGTGCTTCCTCAAAGTTAGACGAATCCTCCTCATCTGTAATGAGAGAGAATGCAACGTTCGAGTTATCCCTGTACCTTGACGGTAACTTGCGATCCCTGAGTGGATTTCTTCGCACAGATGGCTGCTCCACCTGATCTTGTACCTTTGTCTGCACCTCAGTATCGGCTCGTGTCTCATCTCTGTCCTCATGAGTATCAACCTGTTATGATGTTTTTTATTCCTTTGAAGAATCCTTACAGAACAAAGAACCCTTATCAAACTTGACATCTCAGCTCAGGGTGATCTTTCGTGTGACAGGGTCATATATTCAATATCCATTCACATCATCACCATATCCCACAAAGATCCCTTTTTCTGGCCCTATGGTCTTAGCTTATTTCTCTTAACTGATGGTACATGAGAGTAAGCCTTATAACCAAAGACCCGCAGACTTTAGTCTAGCGTACGACCACTCCACACTTCCTCAGGGATTTTATGTTCACTTGCCATAGAGGGTGACTAGTTTATCAAGTAACAAGCCGTGTTAACGGCCTTAGTCCATAGCGCTTTGTCCAACCCAACATTACTGATCATGGATCGAGCTCTCTCCAAGAGAGTCTGATTCATTCGCTTTGCCAAACCATTCTATTCTGGCGTGTGGCGCACTGTGTTGTGCCTCACGATCCCCTCCTTTTTACAATACGTGTTAGATTCCCCGGAAGTGAACTCACCTCCATTATCGGTTCTCAAAATCTTCAATTTATGCCCTGACTGATTTTCCACCATCGCCTTTCAATACTTGAAGGTCATGAAGACATCGGATTTATTTTTCAGAAAATAAACCCAAACCTTCCTGCTATAGTCATCGATAAATGACACGAACCACGATGACCCCCCAACAGAAATAACGGGCGACGGCCCCCATACATCGGAATGGACATAATCAAGCACCCTTTTACATACATGTTTCCCCTCTTTAAAAGACAATCTAAACTATTTCTCATACATGCAGTGTTCACATATACTAAAGTATACAGATTTAAAGGAAGGAATCAAAAATCGGTCAGAGAGTACCTTCATGCCCCGCTCGCTCATGTGGCCTAACCGTGTATGCCACATACGTGCAGACATGGAATCCACAACAGTCATTGCAGCTCCACCTACTGAAGTACTCCCAATCATCCTGTAAATATTACATACCTTTGTCCCTTCATAATATAAGGGCACCCTTTAAAACTTTGCAGAACCGGTCAAAACTAGTGAACTTGCACCCCAATGCTTCGAGTGCACCAAGGGAGATCAGATTCTTCCTCAACCTTGGAACGTGCCTCACTTCTGTCAAGGTCCGTTCGATCCCATCGAACATCTTGATGCGCACAATACCAATCCCCACAACCTTGCAGGCGTAGTCATCGCCTAGAAATACCGAGTCTCCCTTATATTCCCTGTAGAAAGTAAAGACGCTCCTATCTGAGCACATGTGATACGAAGCCCCGGAGTCCATGATCCACTCATTACAGAGAGATCCAGCTTTCAAAACCGTCAAAACCTCACACACATCACTACCACCTTCCTTGGCTTCAGCGACATTAGCTTCCCTAGAAGAATCACCTGACTTCTCCTTCTTATATTTAGGACTCTTGCAGTCCTTCTTCATGTGACCAACTTGGCCAGATCCCCAACACTTCAACTTTCCTTTGCCTTTGCCCTTCGATTTGGATCGAGAACGTGATGATCCTTCACCTCGCTCAAAATTCCTTCCTCTCATAAACAGTGCTTCGGAGGAGGAATTAGTATCACCGCTTTTCTGTCTCATGGCCTTCGATTGAAGGGCTGAGATAATGGTCTAGCCACTACTAGTGTCCCTACCCGCGCACAACGAGTCCCTCATATGAACTAGGAAGTGAGTTCAACAAGATCAAGGCTTGATACTCGTCCTTCATCTGCTCACCAAAATCTAGCAACTTACAAATCAGTTTGTTGAACATGCTAATGTGGTCCTCCACATCTGTCCCCTCCGATATCTTCAAAGTAAAGAGTTGTATTATTAGATACATGCGATTTTTTAGAAACTTCTTCGCATAGATGTTCTCTAACTTGGTCCATGTCTCTACAGCGGTCTTCTCCTTCATGACATTATAGAGGACGTCATCAACAAGGCACAATTGGATTGAGGTCATAGCCTTCTCATCCATCTTCGTCCACTCCTCATCTTACATTTGTATAAGCATGCCGTCCTAATCTTGTATATAACACCTAGGATTTGCGTAATATGTTGCCAAATACAGTTAGGAAGCATATAAATAGAGTTAGAATTGGAATAGGAAACACACAGTGCTAGAAACGTGCAAGAATACAAATCCTGCAAGTTCCCACGACCAGTCGGCGACCGGTTGCAACTCGTCCAGAGAGTTTTGCCCGAAAAACTCATGCACTGCCTCAACTTAGACCCGTCCCCAAACCGGTCTGAGCATCCAACGACCGGTCGGGCGACCGGTCTGTGATCTCGACGACCGGTTTGGCGACCGGTCTCAAAACGTGAAAATTTGTCCAATGAGTTTCATCTCAAACTGGGCCATACTGGTTGGCTAGTGGGCACTGTCATTGCACAGTTTTGATGACTTCACAACACCACTTATAGGTGTAAAAAAAAAAAAAAAAAAAAGGCCAGTTGTCCACATTTAACTAACACGTGTGGCTCACTAAATGACACATTTGAACATGGTGGGAATTCCTATCCAAATTCAGGATGTGGCACCAAACCTAATTTGAGTTTGGATAGAATTCATGTCCACCACTAATGGATGGTGGGAGACTTTGTTATGCAATCTCATGCGTACCAAATGAGAAAATGAGAAGATAGGAGTCATAATCAGTAAAGAAGTGGTAAGTATTAGCTTACAATGTGGTAAGCTTCCAACTCCCAATGAAATCAGGTATCGTACCTGTGAAGTTGTTATCGGATGCCCACCTGAAATTCAATCATATTTAATTTCCACCACAAACGCAGATATTAGTAAATTAAGGGATCAGAAAAAATAGATATCGCATACAAGTAACCAAAATTGAACCATTGGAAATCATGGGGCCCACAGTAGATGAGTCATAATCCCGATCAAGCTCTGGATAATGGGCATTAGTCTGTTGAATTCAGACCATTGCCAAATTTTTTTCCATTTTAATGCTCATCGGATGCACACCATAAGTTGTACTACTGCTGGTTCATGAGCGATCTAAGGTAGAGCCTACGATTTTGATGGTTTCCATGCTGCTTATAATCACGAGCTCTTACAAGGTATTCACTTTTCTCAAGTTGGCAAATGTCGAAGGAATCTCTCCACTTAGCCCACAACTATCAATGTATCTGTGAGAAGCAAGCATAGATCATGAATCCAGCTGTAAGATTTCTTGTGTAATTATTAGCAAAAGGATTGCTCACACCATTTCAATGGACCTAAAGTTGCTGGCCATTGAGTTACAATTTTCAAATGGTCAAAGCAGTTAAACATTGTTGAAAGGGTGCTTGGACAGCCATGTGAATGTTGTTGGTGGATATTGATGTTGGCTTTGTTAAGCCCTTAGAGAAGTGTGTGCGCAGATTGGTGGCCTAATAGGATCTGGACAGTTGGTTGGCTATACTAAGCCTGGAACCAAAACAAACACAAAGAAAGAAAGACACAACTCTTTTCAAAGAAAATACTTCTTATTTCATTACAATGCTTTCTTGCCTCTACTTGGCTCTTCTAGCTCTTCTCTCTCACACTCTCTTTCTCTCTTTTTACAAATGGCTCATACCACCTTCTTTTATAGTGCTTTGAAAAACACTTAACTCTTAAGTCTCTTGGCCCTTAAGACTCTTAGCTCTTAAGTCTTTTAGGTCTTAAGTCTCTTACCCTCTAAGAATCTTAACTCTTAAGTCTCTTAGCCACTAAGATTCTTAGCTCTTAAGTCTCTTAGCCACTAAGACTCTTAGCTCTTAAGTAATAACTAGTGTTGTTTACATATTCCAACACTCTCCTTTAAACTAAAACCGGCTTCATTCCGAGCATCGACCTTCATCGTCTGAATGTATCAGTCGGTAATGCCTTTGTGAAAATATCTGCCACTTGTTCAGTAGTATGACAGTACTCCAATTTCACCGATTTTTGTTTCACATGATCTCTTAGAAAATGGTACCTGGTATCGATGTGTTTGCTCCTTCCATGTTGTACTGGATTTTTGGCAAGTTCGATTGCAGACTTGTTATCCACGTATATGATTGTGGATTCCTCTTGCGGATGCTTCAACTCCTTTAGCAGGTTCTTCAACCAAATGGCTTTATAGACTGTGGACGATGCTGCCACGTACTCAACTTCACATGTAGATAAGGCGACGATGCTTTGCTTCTTCGAGTTCCATGTGAATGCCGTTGAACCAAGATAGAACACATACCCTGTGGTGCTTTTCCTTTCATCTTGATCACCTCCCCAATCACTGTCTGAATATCAATACAGCATTACTTCATCATTGTATGGATAAAAGAGGCCGAATTCCACTGTTCCTTTAACATACCTAAGGATTCTTTTTGCAGCGAGCCAGTGTGTTTCTTTTGGCGCTTCCATGTACCTACTTAGAAGCCCAACACTGTAGATGATATCTGGCCTAGTGATTGTGAGGTATCTGAGACTTCCAATCAGACTCTTGAATAGAGTCGAGTCCACGCATCTTCCTTCTCCTTCTTTTGTCAGCTTCAAGCCCGTTGCTACAGGCGTATTCACAGCATTGCAATCGGTCATCTTGAACTTTTCAAGAAGTTCCTTTGCATATTTCTTCTGAGATATGTGGATGCCGTCATGTTGTTGCTTCACCTCGATACCTAAAAAGAAGGACATAAGTCCACCATCTGTCATTTCGAATTCTTTGAACATGGCCATCTTGAATTCATCAAACATTGACTGGCTGTTTCCTGTAAACAACAGGTCATTCATATATAGGCATGCAATTAGTATATCTCCATGAGCATTCTTCTTGATGTAGACTGCATGCTCATATGGGCATTGGTCGAAACCGTTTTCTTGAAGATAGTTGTTGATACGTGCATTCCAAGCACGTGGAGCCTGCTTCAACCCATAGAGAGCTTTCTTCAGCCGATACACTTTGTGTTTCTCCCCTTGCACAACAAAGCCTTCAGGTCGGTCAACATAAACCTCTTCTTCGAGTATTCTATTCAGGAATGCAGATTTCACATCCAGTTGGTAGATCATCCAACTGTGATGGGCTGCAAGAGAGATTATCATTCTCACAGTATCAAGACAAGCAACAGGAGCGAAGACTTCTTCATAGTCCACGCCATACTTTTGTTTGTAGCCTTTAGCCACGGGCCTTGCTTTATAGTGATCAATCTCTCCATCGGCCGTACGCTTGATCTTATACACCCATTTGACACCAATAGTTCTTTGGCCTTGAGGAAGCATAGTCAGCTCCCAAGTGTCATTCTTCTCAATGGCATGAATTTCTTCTTTCATGGCAATTCTCAAGCATTCTTCCTTTATAGCCTCCTGGAATGTAAGAGGCTCATGATCTGCGTACAGGCAGAAAAGATTGACTTCTTCTGTTTGCTCATAGATTTCTTCTAAACTCCTCATTTTGATAGGAGTCATGGATGAGGATAAACTGGCTAAACTTTGAGCTGATGAGGTACTTCCTGGAGAGATGAAATGTCTTTCTGGACATCTGCGAACTGAAGATGTGGCCGAAGAGGGTGTTGCGGCTATCTGCTCCTGACTTTCAAGTTTTTCTTCTTGTTCTTCTACCTCGAACCAACGTTCTTTGGCAGTTTCTTCTTCACTCCATTTCCACGTATCTTCCTCGTTCAAGATCACATCTCTACTTACCACTACTTTGTTAGTTAGTGGATTGTAGAGTTTGTAAGCTTTAGATTCTTCACTGTATCCAATGAAGATGCACTTCTCGCCACGATCATCGAGCTTCTTTCTTTTCGCCTTTGGTACTTGAGCGTATGCAACACACCCAAAGATTTTTAAGTGTGCCACGCTTGGTTTGTAGCCACTCCATGCTTCCTGTGGTGTCATGTTCCTGACACTTTTCGTAGGGCACCGATTGAGTAGATAGGCAGTACAAGCAACCGCCTCTGCCCAGAAATTCTTTGGCAGTCCTTTTTCTTTCAGCATGGTCCTCGTCATGTCGAGAATAGTGCGATTTTTTCTTTCTACTATGCCATTCTGTTGTGGTGTGTAGGCTGCTGTAAACTGCTGCTTGATGCCTTGTTCCCTGCAATAGTCTCTAAATGCATTTGATGTGTACTCTCCACCTCTGTCAGATCTGAGTACTTTGATCTTGTAGCCACTTTCAACTTCAACTCGAGCTTTGAAATTTTTGAAGATAGTGAAAGCAGCAGCTTTCTCTTTGAGATAGTACACCCATAACTTTCTACTGAAATCATCAATGAAGGTAATAAAGTATTTATTACCTCCAAGAGAGGGTGTCTCTAATGGTCCACAAATGTCTGTGTGAACCAACTGTAATGGCTCTTTTGCTCTTCGTGACACTCCACTTGGGAATGAGTTTCTTTGTTGCTTGCCAAGTGTGCACGCCTCACACACATGTTTTGGAGCTTCAATGGCTGGCAAGCCATGTACCATGTTTGATGAAGATAATAGCTTTATGCCACTAAAATGAAGATGCCCAAAGCGAAGATGCCATCTCCACGATTCATTCTTTACAAGACTATAGAGGCACTTCTCAAGTCTTGTGTTGATATGGAGCGGGAACATACGATTCTTTGCCATTTGGACTTGTGCGATAAGTCTCCCATGCGCATCTCTCAAAGAAAGATTGAAGTTCTCCATATGTATGACATACCCCTTTTCAAGGAGTTGGCCGATGCTAAGTATGTTACTTTTCATGTTGGGTACATAATACACATTGGAGATGTAATTTGGTGCGCCATTCTTTTGATAAATTTTGATTTTTCCTTTACCTTTCACGGGTACCTTTGATGAGTCACCAAAACTCACATTGCCATGAACATCTTCTGTGAGTTCCACAAAAAATTCTTTGTTGCCGCACATATGGTTGCTTGCACCAGTGTCGAGATACCATATGTCTGGTCGATCACACGCCTTTTCTTGTGCAAGAAAAAGTGTGAAGTTTTCATTTTCATGGTGTGATGCTTCAGTATAGTTGGGTCGTTCATCATGATCCACTTTGCTCCAACAGTCAGAGGCATAATGGCCGATCTTGCCACAATTGTAGCATTGAACATTTCTTGTATTTCCACGACTACGCATGGATCTGCCTCTCCCAGTTCCTCTTCCACGGAAATTGGTATTGTTTTATTAATTTTGTGCATGGCTTTGATGATATCCACGCCTTCCACCTCTTGCACGATTGCTATCGGTGCGGCCACCACGTTGAAAATTTCCACGGCCTATCTTCTGTTCATTTAGAGTCAACTTTGACTCCAATGCTTGCTCCAAAGCCATGAAACCGGTATTCTTTTGCATTCGTTGCTCATGAACTTGCAACGATCCTATCAACTCCTCAATGGAGAGCTTTTCAAGATCTTTTGATTCTTCAATGGCCACAACCACATGTTCAAACTTGGTTGTGAGGGATCGAAGCACCTTTTCGATGACCCGAATGTCTTCGATCTTTTCACCATTTCTTTTCAAATTATTAACGACTACAAGTAATCTTGAGAAGTAGTCGAAAATGCACTCACCTTCCTTCATGTGTGCGGCCTCGAACTCGGCTCTATGAGCTTGTAGGCGAACCCGTTTCACACGATCAACACCTTTGAAAATGGTGCTAAGGATCTCCAATGCTTGTTTGCTAGATGACGCTTCGGCGATCTTTTCAAAGGTTGAATCATCAATCTCTTGATAGAGAATGAATAAAGCCTTCTTATCTTTCTTCCTTTGATCTTTGAGAGCGGCCTTTTGCTCGGTGCTGTAGGCAGCTTCTTGCTCCGTAGTGGGTTCTACATACCCATCGGTGACGATCTCCCATAGATCTTGTGACCCGAACAACGCCTTCATTTTGATGCACCAATTTTCATAGTTGTCCTTTGACAACCTCGGAATCTGCGGCTGGATTGTGGTGGCCATCTTTTCACGACCAAAGCTCTGATACCAGTTTGTTGGTGGATATTGATGTTGGCTTTGTTAAGCCCTTAGAGAAGTGTGTGCACAGAATGGTGGCCTAATAGGATCTGGACAGTTGGTTGGCTATACTAAGCCTGGAACCAAAACAAACACAAGGAAAGAAAGACACAACTCTTTTCAAAGAAAATACTTCTTATTTCATTACAATGCTTTCTTGCCTCTACTTGGCTCTTCTAGCTCTTCTCTCTCACACTCTCTTTCTCTCTTTTTACAAATGGCTCATACCACCTTCTTTTATAGTGCTTTGAAAAACACTTAACTCTTAAGTCTCTTGGCCCTTAAGACTCTTAGCTCTTAAGTCTTTTAGGTCTTAAGTCTCTTAGCCACTAAGATTCTTAGCTCTTAAGTCTCTTAGCCACTAAGACTCTTAGCTCTTAAGTAATAACTGGTTTTGTTTACATATTCCAACAAATGTAAACAAATGGTGCAGGAAGGGAGTTTTACACATTCCAACAACCACTCTCTCTGCAAAATATGTTTTCTAAACTTCTCATTTTTTGTCCTGTTTCCTGGTGCATTTTTTGTAGTTTTCCATATTGTGTTTCTATCCTTGCAAACATAGATAACAGACATTGAATTTCTAGTTATTCATTGCCACAGTTGGTCAAGGCCAATGATCTGGGCTTTATCATGCATTCTGGGGATGGATTGTTCATAACCCGATTTCAGACTTAGGTTTCATTTGTAAATGCGGCAAATACCATCTTAAGGAAAGCAAAGCGGATTTCCTTCGTATTCAAGTCACAGCCTACTTCAGAAACTGTTTGGTAGTAGCAAACGTTTACTTTGGCAAGCACGTACACCACTATTTATCAACCACTTGTTGTTTGCACAAAATCTAATAAAACAAAGATTATTTATCTGGTTTGTACAAAAACTAAGACAACCTTGTCCTTGTAATGGTACATGGCTGACTGACACGTGTCATACATGCAACAAATGTCAATATGCCAAAAGTACCACCATCCACCTTCGGCCGCTACAAATGTCGCATAAACAATCTATGCCCTTCATGTGCCACATTTCTCACACGTATTAGGATATATGCATGCAACACATATGCTACACGAGCCACTATATAAGGTCAAGCAACCCACATGTTATACTGCATATATACCATCTATGTTACTATATATTTTCAAGCACCACAAATATACTACGTGTATCAAAATTTTAATGTGCACATATACCACACACTACGCCAAAATCGCATTTTTGCGACGGACCAAGTCCGTCGCAAATCTGTATTAGCGACGGACTTTGTCCGTCGTATGGGCCGTCGCAGTTTACTATGTGGCAAATTTTAAACGACGGATTATGTCCGTCGCTTTTAAACGACGGATTAAGTCCGTCGCTAAATTATGTAAAGCGACGGACTTAGCGACGGACAGCGGTCCGTCGTACAAAATTGTTGCCACGTAAATTGGTCCGTCGTTAAATTTATGGGCGACATTTATTTAGGAATTTTAGCGACGGGTTTGGTCCGTCGCTAAATTTTCTGAACGCACACCTACTAGTTCGAATTTATTTTTGAATCTATTGCACCTGATAGTCATCCAAATTATTTAAAACAAAAAAAAAAAAAAAATTAAAACCTAACAAATCATAATTATATCATATATGAAACTTAAAGTCCTTACATTTCTAGTGAAAAATAATCTGAATATTTGTTACAAATCTACACATTGAAGTGAACCATTCTCCATAGAATGAGCAACTAGGCTTTATTTTGTTCCCAATATTGAAACCAATCTCTTGACCATACGTGAAGCTAGTCTTCATTTCTAATCTTTCCTTTATAGCTACTTCTACCTCATACGTTAGCAAATTCAGCAACTGGCCCACCTGCAAAATCCAGAATATAAAACATAAAGAGTATCAGTATTATAATGTAAGAACAAAAAAGGAAAAACAACAACAAAAGACAATGAAGCACCACCTACTCGTAAGAAATGCTATGAAATTGGAAACCTAGAGGCAATTCCATTTGATCCTCTTTGGATAGAGCATTCACAAACAAAGCCAGCAAGCAGAGAAATTTTTAGTCAGCAGAGTCGAAGTAAAAGCGTGGACTGATCTGAAAATGAAAATAGAAATCCAAAACTGATAAGCATATAAATGCATTCAGCATCACTGAAACCAATTTACAAGTAAGAGAAACGATAGTTACTTGGATTGGAGGTAACTTGGGTCGAAGTCCTCCATACTTTGTCTTCAGCTCTTCCTCCTATAGAATACAAAACTCCTAAAATGATCTGGATCCAAGACTCAAATGAGCCGCAATAAATGATGAACGGTCTGGATTTAACATCTAGTGGGCAAAAGACAATCACAATTGAGGAAAAGGCTGGCATAGAGCATTTCTGAACTCAAATGAGAATTTCTATGATCAATGTTCTCAAAAAGTTGAATAATCGAATCATAAAATCAGATCATAGATCATAACATAATATCATTTATTCACAATCAGGGATGATGATTGATCCTGATTTGTGACCGTACATATATGAAATACCATCTAAGAGATGTATATCGATTTATCATTTAAGATATACTTTCACACGCGTGCACACACACACACAGAGGATGTGGATGAGTCATGGATCATAAACTATGGGCCTCACTTGTTCAAATTGAAAACCCACGTACACTTGCAGAGAGATTCACATTACTTGAACTAAACATCTGAAGTACTCCACGCCCAGCTGACTAGAAAAAATCGTCACTAGTTCTTCCAAGCCTGCTAGACAAATACACAGTCTAACACCGTTAATTAATAATTAAGTTGGGCCATTCAGCCTCTTATATTTCAAATCCAAAACCTCCAGATTGTAAGTTTGGACATGTGACTTGAGGCATGATCACTCAATCAAGTTCAAAATATTGATCTAAACTGATGCTATAAATCTGGGTTTAATTTCTTTACAATTGATTGACTTACCTTCAGAGGTGAAGAGTCCTTCAAAATTATTGTGACTTAGATCAAGGCTCTTGAGGGATGAGAGTGCACCCAAATACAGCAGAATGCTTTCGTTCAAGGAGTTATCACTTAGGTCAAGGTGCTCTAGCTTGCTCAATCTGGACCATCTTTTGAAACCTGCATGCGGGGTGACGTCATGTGTTTAAGGCCTTCTTAGAACAGGGAAAAATCTCAACCATTCTTAATATTTCATTAGAAAAATAAATAAATTTCCTCAAACGCAACATGCCGAAGAGGAATAATTACAACATCTTGTGCTAAGCATCAAACAGATAGAGCGAATAATTACAAAGGTTAAAAATGCTTCCCTAGGAGATGGCCTCATATCTCAACAACTCTTTTTTTGTTTTTTCTAGTCATCATCATCGTCATTGAAGCCTTATACCAAGTTATTGGCTTTGGCTTGTTTTTTCAAGTCCAAATTGAAATTGATAGAATTACAACTCAGAACCGAGAAATCCCGGATATGAATGCTAACGAGTTTTCAATCTGGCTATTTCCACTTCATTACACTAATAACTACAGTACATTAATAAGTGCTCCAAATGCACCCTTAGAGATGCATGTATATACCTTCACATCTCGGTCCAAATCCAAAATGGCACTGTTGAGTGCGTTTGGCTGCACTATCACATCGAATTTCAATTATTAAATTTCGATTCCCCTGTTAGCATTTGTATTCATGTTACTTAGCTTCAAGTTCAAGGTAACATAGTTAACTTCCATCATTTCCTCCTTAATTAGATAAAAAAAAATTCACAACTCAAATCATTTGGCTTTCCTATGGTAGCCTTGATTTCATCAATAAAGGTTAGATAGTTAAGACCATCAAAGAATAAATTACATAAAAGGCCAAAAGAACAAACGTAACTGTAGTTCCATGGGATGTTTGCAATTCAATTTACCTGGCCAAATGGATGCAGCCCTGTTTCAAATCATCAAGGAAGGAAGAATGTTAAGATTGTAGGAGATAAAGGTACCTTCATGATCAACCCAACCACCCAGGTAATTCCAGGACAAATCGAGGCTCCGCAGTTCTCCAAAGGAAAGAAGTAAGTCAGCATTCAGATACCATTCTCCCAACTTCCATTCCCTCGTCTGGTTGAGAGAAATTTCAGTCACTCGGCCGCCTGTCACATTGTTGCATTTGATTCTTTCCCAACTACAACAGTCAGTCCCATCCTCCGCCAAGTCAGGTCTCAGTTTTCCAACATTAAATACTGTTATTGCCAATGCCAAAGGATTATTATTGTCACAAGCTCATGCAGAAGAGAAGCCATACAAAAATTTTCTGCCATTCTTGGGGAGAAAGCCATAGAAGTTTTTGAACAACAAAACCCCTTTTGAGTTCAGCTGGAGAACATGGGTGCAGGTGCTGTCATCATTTCTACATCCCAAAACATTGATGAATATTATGTCAAAATTGAACATAATATCGATAAGAACATTAGCAACCAAACGAGAAGGTCTCCAGTCAAAACAACATATCGATAAGAACATTAGCAACCAAACGAGCATATTTAAGCAAGCATAAACAAAATATTCAAGCACAAACGACTTTTTTATGAATGTTTAGGACTAAATCAGGGTTTGCTTGAGAAAAAAGTATATATGCATGCAATGACTTTTTTATGACTGAACGATGAACATAATTTCAGTTTACCTGTCCCAACTCATTTCGTTTCTCTTTCGTTTGGTCCTAGTGACTCGTTTTCGTTTCTCTATCAACTCCAACACAACTTACCAACCACCCATCAGAAAAGCAAAATTAATGACAGAGATTGAATGGAAAAGAGGGTTCTCCTTCTCACCCTCACACACCCCAATATCGATGCCATGAAAGTCTAGAACATTCCCAATTCGACATTTGAGCTAACTGGACTAAAAAAAAGAAAAAGAAAAAGAAAAATGCAAGACAACTCTCCAAATTCAGTATCAGAGATGTCTTTAAGGACTCAAAAAATAAGAAAATGAAAATGAAAATCCACAAAATCAACAGCTTCAACATCTAACGCAGCCGCCTGCTGACTAGCAAAAGGGCCGCCAAAGCAGAGTTCATAGCATACACAAGGCCACCTTTGAACGGAGCTACAATTACAACTTGGACTGACCAAATCAGCCCCTAGCAGCATCACCAGCATTTGTGGTGGGGTCTGCTGTTACAGAATTTTGAATAGGACTGGCCCAAAATAGTGGTGGGGCCTGCTGTTTCGGCTTCCCATGCGAAGCTGGTTCAGTTATGATGGTGGAAGTTTGCTTAGGGCCTGTTTGGTTGGCATCTAGAAACCTGTTTCTAACTTAAAATCTAGAACTGGGTGTCCATGAAAAATTAGGAAATCAATAGCAGAAAATGCTCAGAACAACTTGGAAAATCTTTACAATCCCTGGTGTTTACAGCATGAATTCATCATCCTTGATGATTTATAACAACATACTTCACAAAAATAGAAGTAACTTCGATCTTCAAGTAGTTTGTCAAACTACCCATACAGCCACTGCTTTGATCTTCTAAACCATATGGCTGACCATGGGAAGAGTGAAGGTCACAACTAAGTGATGATGAATTTCTAATGCCATCAATAAAGACAATAAATGAAGTTTCCAAACATTTATGTTGGTTGGCATCGAAAACCAGTAATATACTACAAAAAACAGAGGTATGAAATAATTTGCATTAACTGATGGAATACCGAATACCTTCTCATGAGGCCCATCAACAGCCATGAGCAGAAGTCCAGATGCCAGAAGTACAGTACAAAATAGCATAAGCCAACCACCTCTTGTAAGAATATACAAAATTGACCGTTTCAGATATTGAACTGCAACCAAAGCGAAAAGCTTTAATGTCTTGAATGGTTGTGTTGTTAATGTCAAATTTTCTAGATCCAATCGATGCCTCTCATGTAAATTTGCAAATAAATAATAAAAATAAGGAATCAGCTAAGGAAATATCGAGAACTTTCTCCAACTTCTTTGTAGCTTATTATCATAAGTCATTTTCTCTGATATTCAAAAGAAAATTCACACCATTACAGACATCACAAAATCCAGTCAATGCATTGCCTTCAATTACTTCAACTTTCTAATGCTGCCATCAGATCAGATTTTGGGCTGGATTGGAGATTAGAAGAGTTGAAGATGAGATGGAAGGACAATGCATGAACACGTGAATTTATACTCTCTCAAGAAATGCTGAGGGATAAAAAAAAGAGAAACAAAATGGAAAAAAAAAAAAAAAAAACCAAACAAAGTTCCATGAAGAGTTGAAGGGATCGGCCCTATTTACAAATTGTTCTTCAATGTCCTACATTGAAACATTTCCAAAAAATGACCAATCTACCAAATAAATCAGAAATGGTACTGACAATTCCTCAAGCTGTTTGAGCCTAGATGTCGAGCACGGAATATCTCCAAACAAGAAGTTGCTGGATAAATCCAAGCATTCCACCAATAACTAGCTTGCACCATGACTGATTTTCATGGTCCGGTAATCCAAATGGGAACAGCATATCAACCATAAAATGACAATATACATACCTGAGTAAAGAGGCATGTTGCCTCTCAAGTGGGGCAACTTTCCAATAGTGCTCATCAAGGTAAGTAAACTGCTCCTTAAATTGAGGCAGCTTGGGCTGTACTGGATTGGATCCTTCAATCCCATCATTGCTCCTCAAGGTAAGCAACTTCTTCTTTTCCTGCATTGAAAAACTTGAAGGAAGATTAATAACAGTATGTAACAAAACATTAATGAATTTAAAACAAAGAAAATGTATCCATTAACTAAAGCCCCAGAAATACATTAAATTGGTCATACTTCCCATCTCTCTGAACTAACTCCTCTATCATCTCTAGGAGATTGGTGCATGATCTCCTAACCTATGCAGCATTAGAAATCAACAACAATACAAGATCGCTGCTTGAAACTGTTTCCCAAATATCACCCAAAGTCCCATTTGCCTCTGTAAATCCAACATCATGTGCTTCAACAAATGAGCAGGAACCTTTCCTTAGCCCAATCTGCACTTTTTGCAACTGCAAAAATGGTATTAATGCACATGTCAAGAACATGATGAAGATCCTAACTTTAAAACAATGGCTTAGCTCCTATGAGATAGAAAAATTACAGGAGAAGCTAAAAAGGTGTGGTGAGTACGTTAGCCATAGAAAATGTTCTCTATTCTCTATTCTCTGTTATTCCAATGAAAACTATTAGCTAAAATGGGAAACCAAAAACAACACAATCTTCTCTATTCTCTGTTATTCCAATGAAATGAGAAAATTTCCAATGTCCTAGTTCAGCAAACAGGTGTCTATATCAAAGGTTAGGATTGTTCAATCTTCTCTATTCTCTATTTTTCCAATGAAATGAGAAAATATCCATTTCAGTGCAGCCCATTTTTAATATTTCCCAATTCTTTTTCTAACTAGCAAAGTTCAATAATTGGATATTGTACCTGTATGACGCTGATTGCTTGTTTGATTGCCCACCCACACAGAGCCAATGTGACTAGAAATAAGAGCAAAGAGATTGTTTTGACAGACTTCACCAAGACCTGCCATATGATAAACAATAAAATAAATAAATGAAAAAAAGATGAAAAAGATGAGCTAGCAAAGTTCGATAATAGATTCACATGCAAACATAGCAAAGCTACACACGTGAATTGCCATGTCACTTGCTTAGAACAAGTGGGCCACAACATGAAGATCGTTGCGGTAAAAAATCAGATTGATTCATTCACCTTGGCATTCCAAACTGTCAACATTCAAATCAATGGACAGCCAATGTTTTGCATGGAGATGGTGTATTTATAAGACCATGCCGAATCTATTTTCACCTGATCATCAAAAGAACAAATATAACTAAAAAATCATCTAATTTAAAATAAAAAATTGAGACCAATAACAAACTATGGAGAACGTATATTGAAGTTTAAATCGGAAGATGGTTTGGAGTCCAACCATAGACTACATCATGTATATGAAAGTACTGAAACTATCTTTTTGTTTATCTATATCGAATTGTCCCAAGTGGAACAGATTTTTTTACAGTTGCTTCAGTCATTGGAATGGGTTTCCATCAATTCCTTAACCTAAGATTTACTGTAGGAAGAAAATTCAATCTGCCAATTCATCTATTTATAAGCTGAGCAAGTTTAAGAACCTCTAACAGGTTGTTTGGTGGACGCCACAATCTCTAATACATAATTGTCATCAACTAAAATGAGAATAACTTATTTTCAGGCGTCTAATAAACAAGCCCTGAAGGATTCTTTAGACCGTTTTTTTTTAACTGTTGTCTATTTTATTTTACTACCTTGAAATTTATAGAAGATAAATATCAAGGTCAATGCCAACAAATGTGTCCCATAAAAATCAGAATTCTTGACAATTTAAACATTTACCATCAATCGTTATGGTCAAGCTTGGAATCTGCATGGAAGTATCACATACAAAATGTGCGAAAGAAAATTCTCCTAGCCAATTTTGGGAATTATAGGGTGCCCAATGTTGTACCACAAAAATCAGACAAATATAAACTCATTTAGCCTTTGGAGAAAAGGAAATAAATGATGAAATAGAAGAAGAAAAAAAGACCAGAAAAAAGTGTACCATGGATGGGTGAAACCATAGAAATCAGAAAATTTCCATCCTAATTCCTATTTAATGATCAGATCAGTGGCTCACAACAGATTGCTACAACAAAAGTGAAAAATGGCCCACATTCATTGGGTAAGATGAAAAAACAACATCCACAAATCAAATGGTTAGCATTATGCAATCAGCACAATTTCAAGGTGATGCCCCATCTATAAAAGGGGGTGTCACATGAAAGCCCCGGATCACTGCACAAACCACTCATGAATGCACTTATGACACACACAAATGCTGAATCCAGATGGCCCATTTTCAATTACAAAACACAAATGCACTGCATGTACCGACATGGCACATTCAAGACCTGGGCTGTCCATAGATTCCCATGGTGAGTGTTCTTCAGCTAGAAAATCCAACGGGTTCATTAATTAGGTGGGCTAGAAAGAAATGCAGTTAGAGAAAAAAATGACAAGCAAGGGTCTATGTTCTATGTTCAATGTTCATGTGTTGCTTACCTAATCTATGCATCGAATTGACTATGCCCGATGAACATCTCAGGCCCCGCACGTGTCCCATTGGCAGATGTGAGGTGCTTGTGTTTTGCACTTGGAGCATCTGTTGTATGGTCATCACCCAAAAATTAGGCAAGGCAGGTCATCAGATGGGCCCCCATTACATGTGGACAGTGATCATTCTCTGTCCAGTTATTCATAGACGTGTGGCCCACCTGATGAATGGACCAGCCTGATTTTTAGGCCACAACACAAAGTGGACCCAACCAATGATAAACCCAAATTTCACATATATACAGCACATTGGCAGATTTGGTAAGATGGACTTGAAATCCTACTCTCACAAGTAGACATCAAATTTCTCAAATAAGTGGCTTGAATTATGATATCCTATTTTATAATATTGGATAAAATAATGTTTAAACAAAACAATATTAGCACAACAATCACCAGTAAAATGAGCAACAAATGTCTAATTGTGACGAATGGATTGCAAAAGGCTCTGTTTAATGTATCACCACTTTGGCATGGATGTTTTGAAGAAACAAATGTTGAACTCATTTAAATTAATTAAAAAAAAAAGTGCTTATCCAGTGGGTTCCACTGTTCTAGGGATGAACCCCATTGTGGATGAAGAATAGCTCGAAAAATAGCACACTGATCAGACAATCTCGACCAACTGATTTCACACTGCTGAACATTTTCTGTTAATAGTTCATTTGTCAGCCACCAATCGGCATATGCCCTATGCGTGATTTTGATGGCTCAGCTTGATTTAAACATTTAGATGAGTTGCCACAATTTAGTTGAGTTGCTAACACAGTGTCTAGCCAAAAAAACAAATTCAAAAACAATTTATTTAGGAGGAATGATCAGATATTCCCCAGCATGTTGCCCACCCATGCATGCATGCACAACTCGAATTAGTAGAGTTGCTAACACATACTTAGTCTAGCCAAAAAAAACAAACTCAAAAACAATTTATTTAGGAGGAATGATCAGATAGCCCCAACAAATTCAAAAACAATTTATTTAGGAATGAGCAGATGCACCCTGGCATGCCATGTGTGTACCACATCAGAGATGGCAGATATTGGCCCCACCATGAACATCAGATAGCAAAAGATTCAGGGTGGACCACTCACCATGCTGGAGACACACCCATACAAAAATTATGGACAGTTTTTAATCAGACCTTCTATTGGCCTGATTCAATGTACAATGTGTGGCCCACTTGATGAGTGGACCAGCCAGATTTTTGCACCAAATGAATTTCATGACCACCATTTCCAAGGCTCAGATGTATCAGAATCGTGACATGAGGTCCTTGACTTACCCTCCACTCCTTATGTATTTTGGACCGAATTACTCAATCGCTTTTTTTTCTTTTTTGGAAAAATAGAAACAAAAACAATTTCATGAAAGTGATTCTGAAAACTGACCTTTGCCACCTGACTCATCATAGAAAGCACCTCATTACGACTCTTCTCACTCAAACACATCGCCATCCTCTCTTTCAAGTCCTCAAAGCTGCAATCATCCTGCAATGAGATCTCCAACGATGGGAACCCTGCCGACGCCGCCCCCAACAATGACGAGGACTCTCCATCACCAGCCGGCGCTGCAGCCCACCAAGAGCAATTCCTCTGACGCTTCAGGCTCCGCCACGGGCTATCAATCCCGATCCTCCTTCCCTGCAAGCTGTCCCTCTTCGCATTAACCACCGACTCAGATCGGGCTTCCTCATCCCAGGCAGCAACATCACAGCCGCACGATCTAGGGTTCTCAAACAAAAAGTTGAGCCAAGCAGTGAGTGATGTATATAACGTCCTGATCGTCTTCTCACGACGGATCTAGACTTTCCGGGAGGACTTTGATTGTTCGATTTCGAATGCTTTGAGATGGCGAGTGGCTTTAGATTTGGAGGCGGACGGGAGGACGGAAGGTCGGCGGCGGCATGGGAGTAGTGGATTTTTTGAGAGAGAGAGAGAGAGAGGGGGAGACAGAGAGAAAAGGGAGGAAGGGCGGGAGATGGTAGAGAGTGAGAGGGAACGAGGGATTTGGGGATTTTTAGGGAACGGGGAATCGGATTGCATGTGGAGTCACTCCGCATACTCTTATCGTGCGAAGTAAACTCAGTTGGGCCCACCTAGAATGTATGTGCTTTATCTATTCCGTCCATATGTTTTTCCAGCTCATTTTAGTGGTTGATCCCAAAATTTAAGCATATCCAAATCTCAAGTGGACCATGCCACGGGAAACAGTGGGAATAATGATTTCCACCGTTGAAACCTTCCCAGGCCCTACAGTGATGTTTATTTGTCATCCAACCAGTTCATAAGATCACATGGATATGGATGAAGGGAAAACACAAATATCAGCTTGATCCAAAACTTCTATGTCCTCCGAGAATTTTTCAACGGTAGACATTCAGTTCACACATTTCTTGTGGTGTGGTCCACTTTAGATTTTGATATGCTGCATTTCATGGCACCATACCTAAAATTTTCTGTTAAGATAGATGGACGGAGTGGATAAAATACATAAATCACTGTGGGCCCCACAGAGTTTATTCCGCACGCTAGGTGCGGAGTTACTCAATACGCAATCCGCTCCCACGGGACGGGGCGTGAATTAGGTGTTACCCCGGGACAGCTTAGTGGGTGTTACCCCACCGTATGGCCCACATGGATGATATTTTGTATATCCATGCCGTCCATCTGTTTCTACAGCCCATTTTAGGATGATGTTCCAAAAATTATGTAGATCCAAATCTCAAGTGAACCATAACACTAGAAATAGTGTAATTGAATGCCCCGCCATTAAAAATTCCAAAGAGCCCATAATAAGGTTTTTGTAATGTTTATTTGCAATCAAAGCTCTTGATAATGTCAATAAAGTTTTGATGAAGGGAAAATATAAAGATCAGATTGATCCAAGACTTTTGTGGCCCAAAAAACGTTTTTAATGGTTATATATCACTGTTTCTAGTGGTATGGTCCACCTAAGATTTGGATCTTCTTAGGATTTTGGATCACATCCTAAAATGATATGAAAAAAGAGATAGACGGTGTTGATATATAAAAACTACAACAAGATGGGCCCCACACGATTAGGGTAACACCCACTAAGCTGTTCCTAGGGTAACACCTAATTCACACCCCTTGGCTATGGGGCCACTGGCCGGTGCTTTGTAGGCCCCTCCATGATGTATGTGTTTTATCCACGCTGTCAAGCCATTTCTGAAGATTGTTTTAGTGCTTGATCCAATAAATGAGTCAAATCTAAATCTCAGGTGGACCACACCACAGGAAAATAGTATTGATTGAATGTCCACCATTACAAACCTCGTAGGGCCCACTATATTAATTATTTGACATCCAACCTCTTAATTAGGTCATACAGACCTGCATGTAGGTAAAAAATAAATATCAGCTTGTTCCAAAACTTCCGTGGCCCTCAATAAGTTTTAACAGTGGGTGTTCAATTAAAATTGTTTCTTGTGATGTGGTCCACTTGAGATTTGGATCTACCTCAAATTTGGGCTCATACCATAAAATGATCTACGAAAATGTATGGATAGAGTGGATGAAACACATTCATCATGGTGGGGCCCACAGAGCACCGATCACTTGGCATTGACTGGTGACCCTGTCACTAACCAATCCATCTGATATATTTTATGTATATCTAATCCATCCATCTGTTCTTTTATATCATTTTAAGATGCAATAGAAAATATTAGAAAAGATCAAATTCTCAATGACTAGATTAGAGTTTGGGGTCCAATGACTATACATTTATTAGGTTTTCATGAGGTCAACAAGTTACAGCGCAATTTGGACCTAAAAATTTGGCCTAATTTGGAAATCTAATCCATTCACTCTATTATATTCATCAATAACTTTGATTTGACTGGTCACTTGCCCTGATCAAGTTTAAGATGAGAAAGATACTAAATAAATAAAATTGATCAATGATGGGCCATATCTTGTAACCTAACCATTAGATTTGAGTGAAATTTAATCTAAACATCTAAAGTCATTTACTTTTCAATTTGGACCAATCAGATTGTCCAAAATTTGTCTAGCTCTAGACAAATTGATTGTACACATTTAAATAGTCTTTTATACGGATATGATTCGGGCTTAATTTTGTTTTCAATAATAATTACCACGTTCTAAACATATCTGACCATTCAGATCAAGTTTAGGATGACTTGATCATAGAATTTGATCAATCTCATCATTATAAATTTTCCTTGCAATTAATTAACATCATTATATTAGGGCCTTCATTTTTTGCACCAATGAACATGTATGTATGCATAAACCAATCTGATAACCAGTTAACTGAATGAGTGTAATTTTTCATTTTCAACTATCCAATAAATGTCCACCAATAAATTTGGCCCACTCATTTCAAATTTCTCGCTTTTATTTAAACCACAATTTTTTTCCAACATTTTTTTTCAAAACCGGTAAAATTTCTTCTTTTTTTTTATCAAATATTTCAACTTTTATTTCTTTTGAAAATATCATTTTTTTAATCAAACTTCTTAATTTTTTCGAAATACAAAATCTTAATTTCTTTATAAAAATTTCAATTTTTTTACGAACTTATCAATTTTATTCGAACTTCTCAACTTTTTTCAAATGGTCATTTTTTTTTTTAAATCTCAATTTTTTGAATCTTATTATTTTTCTAAATCTTATCAATTTTAATTTATTTTCAAACCTCTCAACTTTTTTTGTTTGAAAATCACAAATTTCTTTTTTAACTTCACAATTTTCTTTTTCAAAATATTTAATTTTGTGAAAATTTGAAAAGAAATTTCAAACATATTAATTTTATTTAAATTTTTCAATTTTGTTTTTAAAATCTCTTAACATTTTCTTTCAAATTACTAAATCTGTTATTTTAAATATCAAATTTTTTAATTTTTAAAAAATATCAGTTTTTTTCAATATCTCATTTTTCTTAAATTTTATTTTCCGACGGACCTTATTTGGGGGGCATCTTTTCGGGCTGGGATTAGCGACGGGCCAAATCCGTCGTTAAATAGCGACGGGCTAAGTCCGTCGGAAATTAAAATTTTGCGACGGACTATGTCCGTCGGTAAATCCCGCGACGAAATCCCGCCTTAATTTCGCAAAAGCGACGGAATATTTTCAAATACGACGGATCCAGTCCGTCGTTAAACCAAGCAATTTTTGCGACGGTCAATGTCCGTCGCAAAATCCGTCGCAAAAATGCAATTTTGGCGTAGTGACATATGCCAAGTAATTAATTATGCCTATTCCAGGTACGTGGCAAATAACATGAGAATAATTAGCCCATAGCAGCTGCACTATTGGACCATTAACAAGACTAGGATAAGCCTGGCCTGGACAGGTTATCCAAGGCTAACATTTTTCAGCCACCATACCATTGTAAATCATGACGCCGCTCAAGTCAGCTACATTAAGGCTTTGTAACTCCTCTTTTACGAGGAAAGGTTAAAAGGAAAGTGTCGCCAACTAGTTGATGTGCGTCTGACATCCATCCATGTCCTATAAGTTGGCCTAATTATTGGCATTACTTTTGCAAAGATCACCACGTCCTCTCATCATGGTGGAGCCAACCTATAAGAAGGGTTAGATGTCGCAAAAGCATAATAGGTTTTAACTAATTCAATGTGTGGAAAGTAACTTATGGTTACACTGGTTGGACTTGAAAGCTTCTCAAAAAGAAAAATGAAAGAAAAGATTAAAAAAAAAAAAAAACCAAAAATTCCTCACAATTGCTGGTTTTCTCAAAAACTGCTTTGAGGTTTTGTATTTACAAAAGCATGCATCCGAACCTCCTACTAAGGGTAAAATCACCTACCTAGCCTTATTTTTGAGAAATGAGATGAAAACCGACAGAGCCATGATAAAAAGAAACGGAGAGCTTTGCTAAGCACACGCGTGTGCACTAAAGCTGGGTACATGCTCACATGTGCTTGCATGGCACATATATAAGAGATCTAATCCATCTATCAGGTTAGTCCGAACTTACATATATTTCCCTTGAAAGAAAACTTGGTTCCATTAGCATGTCAGCTGCCCCAATATTGGAACAACTGTGGATGAGTTGGACAAAACCTAATCGAAGTATTTCAGGCTGTACATTTGTTTTGCAAATGTAGCCCATCTAGGAGGTAGATCAACTTGATTATTAAGCCAAGGCATAGAAATGGTACTGTCTGGTTGATGTATTGGACCTAGGACTGAAGATGCCATGTTGACACATGTGTGGTATGTTCATGTACTTCATTGCACGGGAGGGGCTTAGCAATGCTCAGAAATAAAAACTTTTAAAGAGGAGATATGAGGAGTCGATTGCCTGTGACCCTATGCCCGGAGTTGTGTGGGGTCCACAGAGAAGTACGTAACAAATCCACTCAATCCATCTGTTTTTTCATTTAACCGTCTGATAAATTTGGATATTTTTCATTTAACCGTCCAATAAATATTCACCAATCTAATACTTAGATGATGGGATAAGCTTACTTTTGGATTCATGCTCCATCTACACTGGGAGTTTTACAAGTTTCAAAGTTCTTCTTATTTTGGAGCGGAAGTTTTGCGCTAAGTTGTGCGGATTGTCTGGGATATTCAGTGGCACTATATGGCCCACACTCTGTGGGGTCCACATGATGTGTGTACTTTATCCACACCATCCATCCATTTTCCATCTCATTTTAGGACATGAACCTAAAAATGATGCAGATCCCAAGCTCAAGTGCACCCCACCAACAAAAACAGTGGGAATTGAATGGCCACTGTTGAAAGCTTCCTAAGGCCCGCGGTGGTATTTTATTTTCCATCCAACCTGTTCATAAGGTCACAAAGACCTGGATGAAGAGAAAACACAAATATAACCTTGATTCAAAATTTATGTGGCCCTCAACAGTGGGGACTTAATCCCCTGCTGTTTTCTATGGTGTAGTCGACTTGAGCTTTGGATCCACATCATTTTTGGGCTCATTCCCTAAAATGAGTTGAAAAATGGATGGACGACGTGGATAAAACACATGCATATCATAGTGGGCGTGGCAGAGCTTAACCACATCGGTGGTGGTGTGTGGCACACCATGAAATCCACATCCACAACTCTTCCGTATCTAAAGCACAAGCCGATCAAAAAAGGCTACTGATATAGATGCTACATACTTTCCCGCATGCCGCGGTAGGTTCATGACCCAATCCAACTATTCAAACGACACCATTAGATTGATCCCTAGCCTAAGAGTTAAGTTGATCCACCTATCAGATGGGCTACAATTTGCAAAACAAATGTACAGCCCATAAAAACTTGAATGAAGTTTTCCTCCAACCCATTCATATGTTTCCAACATTGGAGGCTACATCTTCATATTTGAACCATATTTTCCTTTTAAGGAAACAGGTAGAAGATTCACAAGGGGTGGTTAATGCAGGAACATTTTCACACTGGGCTAGAGTGGGGTGGCCTATGTGCTATGGGCGCACACTCGGAGCGGGCAGCACATGTGAGGTTTATGACTCGTGTGAGGCGGGTGGCTAGTGTGATGCAAACTCATGTGAAGTAGGGCCATGAAGGAGGGTTAGGTAGATGGCTTGGCCTATGTGAAGCAAGAACTTGGGCTATGAGATAAAGGGAATGATTTGCCACATTCTATTAATTCGAGCTTTTAGAGCAAGAAGTTATTTATCTTGTGTCAAAGTGGTATTAAATTAACCCTATGAATGGATTAGATCTCACACTTATGCATTGCTGTCACATGTGTGAAACATACAAAAGCTTTATTGTCGTATAGGAAGACTTTACTTTTTCGAGTTCAGATCATCTGTTAACCCTCAATAGGATTTTTCTGTTTGCTGACGACCTTATTGGTCCTGCTAAGCACTAATGTTGTCAGCACTGACTGCATTAAATGCAGCAGTGCTGACGTTTGCTGAGCTGGACCATTCAAGCGTCCTCAAACAGGAAAATCCTGTTGAGGATGAGCAGACGATCTGAATTCTACTTTTTTCTAGTTCACTGGTTTCCATCTCCTTAAATAAGGGTGAATATGTCATTTTAACCTCATGAGTAGGTTTGGAGGAACAATTTCGGAAACATGAAAGCTAGAGGTATGGATTTGTAAAACTAGCATTTGTAAGGAAAGTTTTGGTAAGTATTCACATATTCATCATTATTAATTGGGTGGCAAATTTGAAATTCCAAAAGCATCATATGTTATTTTTGAAGAATAATAATAATAATAATAATAATAATAAGAGAACTTACAGCCCTTGCAGACTAGTTAATTTTCCCAGCTCACTTGGTAGCGAACCAGAGAAGGTATTTGAGCTTATATCCCTGAAAATAAAAAATAATTAATTAATTAATTATTTCATATCCAAAACTACCCTGTTTTTGCCTGAAATCACTGCAATAACGTTCATCAGGTTGTGGTGCAGCCAAACCTTTCCTGCCAGCGTGTTATTTGTGCAGAACATCCGTACCATGCCAAGGTCAGGTCCTATGATGAAGGAGAGGAGTCGGGATCCTATGGTGGCTTCCAAGCCGGAAATCCTTGCTTGGAGACCAATGAAAAGGCTCCAAGCAGGGATTTCCCGCTTGGAAGCCAACAGAGGATCCATACTCGAAGGAGAGGTATTAGGTGCAGCCCGGGCCCTCCCAAGATGGTGCAGACCTTACCACGGGCCTACCTTGATGCCATCCATTCATTTTGCCAAATCATTTTATGGCATGAGCCTAAAAATGAAGCAAATCCAATTTCCAGGTGGACGATACCATAGGAAACGGTGGTGATTGACCAATAATGGGCCACATAGGTTGGATCAAGCTGATATCTGTTTTTTTCCCTTCATCCAGGTTTACGTGTGGAGACGGTTTGAAGCCCATGTTATTCTAGGAATTAGGGATAGAGCAAAGAAAATCATATTAGTTTATTATCTTCTAAAATCATAAAGCTCTCCCAATCTAAGAGGTTTATTATCTTCTAAAGCACCATGATGTACGATCATAAAGTGGTTTGTAGTCCTTTGGATCCTTGTGTAAAGCTCTCTTCCCTGATATGGGGAAACCTTATTAACAGGTTGGATGGAAAATAAACATTACCAAAACAGTACGGTGGCCCAGGAAGGTCTTAATGGTAGGGCGTTCAATCACCACTGTTTCCTGTAGTTTGGTCCACCTGATATTTGAATCTTCTTCATTTTAGGGCATGATCTGGTAAAACTGATGGATGGTGTGGATACAGAATACATACATCAAGGTGAGTCCCATGGTAAGGGCCGCACCATGAGGCCAGGACCACCCTTAATCTTCCCCCATGATGATGATCATCTAGCTCAAAAAATCAGATGGGCCCGTCATTTAAGTTGGCTAGGCCTGTATATGTTCAGTCTGACCGTCCCTTATCCACACATTCCAACGGTGCAGCTCAACTGTTGACAGGTGTGGCCTGATTTCTGTGCTAGGTATCTTCACAGTGGGGCCTACCATTTTGAATAGTGTGGATTCCCCACGGAAGCGGCATGTTGGTAGCAAAGATGTGGCTTCATGACTAGGTGTGCCGCACCACCTGAGCGAATCAGACCGTTCATCTAGACCCTCCCACTGTAGATGGCCCATCTTCTGGAAAAAAATTATGTCCTCTCCCTTTCATATCAGCGGTGATGATCCCCAACCAATGAGCTTCTTTCATATTGAGCTTATACTATGGAAGCTTCTAGATGAACGGTCTGGATCATCATGTGCTGAGGAGAAAGAAGGAACCGCTGGGAGGAAGCCGACTGCCTATTGAGCAACTAAGTACGAGTAAAACTCCATGAGATCTACCGTAACTTATGTCTCGTATCCACTCCGTCCATCCATTTTAGAAGGTAATTTTATGGCTATAGCAAAAATAACCAAGAATAATCAAAGCTCAGGTGGACCACACCACAAAAAGACAATGTGAATGAACTTTTACCATTGAAAAAATCTCAGGGGCCACAGAAGTTTGGATCAATCTAATATTTGTTTGCTCCCTTCATCCTTGTAAATCACTATTCCCACTATTTCCTACGGTGTAGTCCACTTGAGCTTGGTGTAGTCCACTTGAGCTTTGTAAATGCCTTTTTTTTTTTTTTTTTTAGTGTGTGTGTTAGTACACACCCCACTGTTAGTCACACGGCAACGTTAGCCACCCTGACTTGGGAATGAATGCCAAGACCTAGTGTTGAGAGGTTATCTTCACTCAGTCTACCACTTGAGCTATGGATCGGGTGTTAGCTTTGTATATGCTTTAAATTTGAGATCAGCCCTTAAAATGATCGGAAAAATCGGATGGACGGCGTGGATAAACCACATACATTCACGGTGGGCACATCAGAGTTTACTCAGTACGATAAGGGGTGGTAACTCAGTACGCAATCCGATTTCAGCTGGGGAGAGAGTATGAGAGCAATGGACATGCGCCGAGCTACTCTACCACATGGCTTACAGCTACCTCAATCCAAACCGTCCAAACAGTGGGACCCTCTGATACAGGGTACCTCCCCAAAGCAGACTGATCAGACCATCCTGACCTTTGATCAATGCACATTTGAATTTTCATTTCAAACTGTAGACTATTTTTCACCTCAACCATCCACTGGTGTTCGTCAATCAATTAGCCAGCCAGAATGATCTATTCAATGTGGCTTTTCGGTGACCCATATAAATCAATTAGCCAGCCAGAATGATCAAGGCCCATCTTGCTTGATGAACATTTATGCCACATGTCCCACTATGGTGTGCATGCAGATGATCACCACAATGCCCGAGGATAGACATAGACTTTCCCAGCAGTTTGGTGGGGTCCATAACATATGCATCGATCGCCTCGTAGTGTCTCAAGTACGGATGAATGGTTGGGGGCGGATTGGGTACTACCCCCACCAGGACCTAGCAGGAGAGGGAAGGTCCTGTTAGGATCCCTGTGGGCCCACCATGATATATGTGTTTTATCCAAAAAGATAATTTTAGGTCATGATTCCAAAAAGGAGGCAGATCAAAGGCTCAAGTGGACCGTACTATAGGAAACAGTGGTGATAATGACCCCACTGTTGAAACCTTCCTAGGGCCCACCATGATGTTTATTTTACATCCAAGCTGTTCATAAATTCACACAGAGCTGGATTAAGGGAAAACTTAAATATCAGATTGATCCAAAACTTCTGTGGCCCCAAGAGGTTTTCAGCTCGTAGCCATTTAATCCTCACTATTTCCTGTTGGTCCACTTGAATATTCCACGTGCCTAATTTTTTTTTTTTTTTTATCATCACCGAAAATTAGTTTACAAAATGGATGGACTGCGTGGATAAAACAAATACATCAGGGTGGGCCCCACAGAGACCCTAAGAGGACCCTCCGTCTTTAGCTAGGTCCTGTTGCGGGTAGTACCCAAACCCCACCCGAATGGTTATGAACTTTCGATCGTTGATGGTGGTATGGCATATGGCACAGATTCCAGACTATAATTTGATGTCGTCACGTGGATTACTATATATACCTCCGTTTCAAGTAGGTATGACTGTAAAGAGAATATTCAGTAAACCCGAGAGGATGAAAATTTCGTTTCCCCACTTTCTGTGGCAGATATGTGAATGGGCTATTGATGAGAGATCATAGTGATCGGACAAATCCTAACCGTTGCTGGATAAGAGTTTTATTGTTGGAAGCCGATTGGGTACAGAGTAACTCAGTGCATTATAGCTTAGTGAGTAAATTCTGAACGGCCCACCATGGATGTGTGTGTCTTATCCACACGTTTCATCCGTTTTTCCATACCATTTTAGGGGATAGGCCCCAAATTGAAGTACATCCAAAGCTCAAGTGGACCACACCAGATGAAACGGTGGTGATAATGACTTTCACCGTCGAAACCTTCCTCGGGCCCACAGGGATGTTTATTTGCCAGCTTTGATTCAAAATTTCCATGGCCTGTGAGACGTTTTCAACGGTAGTAGTTCAATTCAAATAGTTTCCTGTGGTGTTGTCCACTTGAGCTTTTGATATGCTTAAATTTTGGGATGTTTTCTTAAAATTAGATGATAAAATGGATGGATGGCGTGGATAAGACACATATAATGGTGGGCCCCACAGAGTTTACTCAGTACCCTATCTGCGTCTGCAGTTCTCTCTTTAAAGTAGACGTCACGAACATGTGGTGATCAGGACTGTTGATCCAGTGGGCTACCGTGCGGATGGGCTATAAGCCAAAATTCAGAGTGATCGGATGATGGTACAATGTTAACGCCAACCACTTCTTATTTAAGCCACTTATCAGACAGCTACCACGGTCTACTCCCCTTGAGTTCTGGGTTTCGGCCCATCTATGGGATGGCCCAATAGGACAATGATTCCGATCACAACATCTTTGCCACGTGCTACGTACAGGCATTCTCCTTAGAAAAATCGTGCACAAAATTCACTAAAATCTGATCAGTGATTTCTGCACTACATCCTTACATGGTTAGGATCATCCTATCAATGTGATTTTTCGTCTATGGTCCATCCATGGAGCCTTACGACGAATGTGTGGTTCAGATCATCATACACTTCATTGTGAAGAAAATCTTACAAGTAGATTAGATTCCGAAGGTTTCCTAGCTCTCTGGGGATGCTCCCTGACATGGCATTCATGCTAACGTAACTGAGAAAACAAAAAATCAAATAAAATGATAGTAGTAGTAAGTGCACCGTAAATCAGGCACATTCAACTTACACGTTGCATGCACAGTTACCTCAATTTGGACGGTCCAAATTTTGCCCCGTCAGGCTATATTCAATTTTGACGGTGCAGATTAAGGTACATACATGCCATGTGTAGGATGAATTTGGTTGCGAGTGTGATCTACCATGTGATGGAAATTATCATATAATTCATCAATAAATACTAGGATGATTGCACCAACAAAATGGTGTGGGCATGATCCTGATCGTTCATGTGGGGGCCCCACGCTATATATGGTTTCAGAGTATCTGAGAGTTGCTATGCAAAAAAATACAACTATCCAATCATATGATCAAAGAGGGCCATATAGCCGGACCCACAAAATGAAAGGTTTGACTATCCTCATACCTTGCTGGACTTGCCCAATCATAGTTTTGAACATCCACACGTGCATAGAGTCTAGTCCATCTCTACGCAAGCACAGTTTTGAATATAGCACATGTGAGCAGATCCAAGCTTTCTATAAGGTGGGCCTCAATAATTAGATCTTATGACTGAAAAATCATGTACATTTACTCCTCAAGTGGGCCAGTGTACAAAACAAACTTCTAGCTAAAGAAATTTTTTCCAGCTGTCCATTTGTTGTGCGTCCACCCCAACGAGAAAAGGCCTGATCAGCGGATGGAAAGCTCCGATCGTACACATATGGCATTGTGGGACATGCGATTGCATATAGATGGATGAGATTTGTATTGTTCATAGATGCGCCCTCGAGATAAATCGTGACAGTCCAAATGAAGTTGATCAGATAATCCTAACCATCCAACTGGAGGCCACCAACGAACGGTTAGAAAGTAACTAATCAGCTTTCCCAGTTCAACGGTTGGAAAATTAAATCTCAGCGACATCAGGTTCCATAATTAAGACGATCTGCCGATGTTTAATAAGTTCCTAGCCACCAATTGGAAGCATTGGTTGGACTTTTATTTATAACCGTACATTGCCATCCTTAAAAGTCCATCAAATCGGTGGCAAGGATCATACGCACTGCTATGATCAGCCATCCGATTTATCACCGTATGTGAAGAGGTAAATCTTTATAAGCTAACTGATGGCACTATTAGGCCCGGCAAAATTCACAAAAAATCGGATGTTCGGTCCAACCTTATCGTGTCGGGTCACTAACGGGTTGACCCGCTAAGACCCATTAACATAGCGAGTCGGGTCAGTGTTTCACCCACAAGTCCGTTTAACCTGTTAACATAGTGGGTCATCAGTGTTTCAGCCGCGAACCCATTTAACCGGTTAACATAATGGTCTAGATCACCAAACCATGGCCCCACCTATGAACCTTGGCACTCCATCATATGCAATATTGCAATGTACGTGTGATTCCACTTCATCTCACTAGTGAATACTATTCTTTCCAGTGATAAAATGGACCCACTAGGTGGACCACAGCAGTATGTTGGGTCAAACTGTCAGTTGTCCTCATCAAAGGTGTGGCCATCTGATGAGTAGACTGGCCTGACGGGTTAAACAGGCCATCTGATGAGTATAATTTCTTTTTCTTTTTTTCTTGCGTACGGTACTTCCATGAATATTTCAGAGATTTGGATGGTCTGGATGGCCCCGTTATCATGTCACGTGGACGGTTAACTATTGATAAATAACAGCACCGGCGGATATTGGCTGTGGGAGAAATTTCGAGACTTACAAGGAGCTCATGGACGTCAAACCGCCGATAAATGCGGGCAAGGGACCCGTTATGACAAGTCCCTGCAATATATAGAAAACAATATTGTGCGGGTATGATCCTTATCGTTCATGTGGGGGCCCCACGCCACTGAGAGTTGTTATGGCAAAAATACAACTATCCAATCATATGATCAAAACGATTGTCGGTCCATAGTCGGATCCACAAAATGAAAGGTTGATGACTATCCTTATACCTTGCTGGACTTTCCCAACCATAGTTTTGAACATCCACAGGTGCATAGAGCCTTGTCCATCTCTACACAATCACAGCTTTGAATATGGCACAGGGCGCAGATCCAACCTTTCTATGAGGTGGGTCTCACTGATCAGATCTTCTGGCTCAAAAATCATGTAGGGTCAAGTGGCCAGTGTACAAAACAACTTCTAGCGAAAGCAATTTTTTCCATCCATCCATGATCAGCGGATGGAAAGCTCCAACCCTGTGTCCTTACTCATGCCTCAGTGGTAGACTCACAGGATTTTCAACACAAGGTAATGGGTTCGAGTACCGATTGTAGTGTGAGTGCGAGCTTGGAAAAAAAGAAAAAAGAAAAAGAGTTCCGATCCTGCAGGTATGCCATTGTGGTCCAAAGGACGCTGATCAGATAATCCTAGCCATCCAACTAGAAGCCACCAACGGACGGTTAGAATGAAACTGGTCAGCTTTCCAAGTTCAACGGTTGAAAAATTAGATCTCACCGACTTCTAGGGGTCCATAAATAAGACCGTAGCCACCAATTGGAGGCATTAGTCGGACTTTTATTTATAACCGTCCATTTCCATCTTCAAAAGTCGGATCATAGGGACTGCTATGGTTTTTTTTTTTTTTTTTTTTTTTGAGCTTTATAAGATAAATGATTGCACCGGATACAAACCACTGTAACAGGTAAAGGCTACTTTTAAAGTGATGATAGCTCATTCACAGATCATGTGTCACTCATGTGCAGCTATCCAGACCATCCAAATTGTCGAGAAAATGTGGATGGAGCATATATCTAAAATCCAGCTGATAAAGTAATCCTAACCATCCAATTGATGGTTACCGGATGAATGGTTAAAAGTAAATTAGCGAGTGTTCAAAATCCGAAAGGAAAAAATCAAATGGCTTCTTTCAAATTCTTTGTATAATTTCTTTTTTCTTGTCTATATATGCTACATCCATGAATGTTTTCAGAGATTTGGATGGTCTGGATGACCCTAAGATCATGCCCCGTGGACTGTTAACGAGTGATAAATTACAGAAACGGCGGATATTTGGCTTTGGGAGAAATTCGAATACTTACAAGGAGCTAATGTTCGTTAAATTGCCGATGAATGCGGGAAAGGGCCCCGTTATGTTATTTTGTGACAAGTACCTGCAATATATAGAAAACAATTTATGGTGTGTGACGTTTGTCCAAGAACAAAGCCGCTCATCAGGTGGGGCCTGCTTTGTAGATTTCCTTGATAAGCCATACATGTCCATTGATTGCTTGCTATTGGATAATTTCCCTTGCCACCCTATTCTTTTTTACATGTGTGGCCCACCCCATGAGCGGATCCGTTGGGTTTCTGGCCCCGATTGAATGAGCTTGGGACTTAGGAGGGCAATGGTTGATAAGTTAAGCCTGGGTTTGTATGTAATAGACTGAGCACAACGTTGGGTGATTAGGCCTAGCCCAAACAGTGCAAAATCCAGGCCGCAAGACCTGGCCCATCGACAGCCATAGCCCAACCGTACCATATATTAAGAACAATGACTTGATGGCTCCCAAGCCCAATTACTAATCCGGCCCAATCTTTCAAACACTTCCTGAATCCTGACCCACTTGCACTCTGGCCATGGATAGATGAATCAGATGAGTTAAATGCAGATTTGTATGAGTTAATTTGGACTCTGTGCAACCCATCCATTTCCACACCATGAGTCACTGGAGCAAGTCAGGCTGATTCACTCCCGACTCAGGTGAGTCACGATTCGACTCAAGAGCAGACGTGTCGGGATGATAGTCCGGCCCAGTACCGGTTTCATACCTTATAATGTGTACATGTGGCATGCATTAACTCAAAGTAAACCGTCCAAAACATCAGACCCACTGAATTCCATGGCACATCATGGAAAATTAGGTATGCTGTGTGCGACTGCTAAGCTACTCATATGGTAGGTCCCACTTGCAAGCTAAAAAAATGACTCGTTGTCCACATTCCACGTACATGTGTGGCCCACTGGATGACCGATCATTGAACATGGCGGGAATCCCTATCCACATTTTAGAGTAGGATATGACAGGAAACGTACTCCAATCCATTACCAATGGATAGTAGGAGACCTTGTGTTGGGAATCGTGCAAAAACAAAACACACAAAGCAATCACAATGCAACACACCAATCCACGAAGTAAGAAGGCAATCTTGATTTAACGTAGAAAAACACCTAATGGGTAAAAACCACAGCACAAAATGATCAGCTATGATATCATAAGTTATAAGAGAACTAAGAACACTCGGAACCCATATCTCAGCGCCATATGAGAAAACCCAAGCTAACACATGCTCTTTTCTCTCACCCTAGAATTATCTCAATCTCTCTAGGATATGTAGCCCCTTTTTTACTATTGCCCTAATCCCGCATTACACCCATTTTATAGCTTAAAAATTAGAATTAGAAATATCTTACGCAAAACTGCGCAAGAAACCGACCAAGAAACGGACACTATCGGTTGGTCGACCTAATCGTCGACAGGCCAAGCACCAGTTGTCGGCCGGCCGACCACCAAAACTAATTGGCCGAACAGGCCCAAACCTGTCCATAGAGTTGTTGTCTAGAGATTCAATAATTTAGCCGGCCAAGCCTGACCGATTGGTCGGCCGAAGGCCCCTATTGATGCATAAATTTAAGGCATTTGATTTCAACAATCTCCACCGCGACTCCAATCTTCATACAACATCTTGCCATGCACAATCCTCCATCTCTACTCCATCATCATCATAGTTGTTGAGCTCTGAATTGTGCATATTCTAACCCCAATTCATCACATGTTATGCATGGTTTGCATGTTTAAAAGACTAATTTAATGCATGATTTGTGATTGTAGGAACAAGATGGATATTTCACTGATTCAAAGCTAAAAAGAGCACTTTATATACATTGAAGATCAAGGAACCAAGTGCAAAAGGATTGAAGACGGAAGCAAGGGAGAAAAGGAAGAGGTAAAGAAAACTGCACTTAAGACCGGTCGTTCGACCGGTCGGCCATAGCCCAGGACCGATTGTCCGACCGGTCCAAACACTCAACATGAGGACCCTTGCTGCCCAAACTCATTGGACCAATTAAGATCGGTCGTCCGACCAGTCGACTATCACTCAGACCGGTCATCCAACCAGTTGACACTCAACAGAAAAGTGGTGAAAATTCCAAAAGCTTGCTGGACATAATCTGACTTTTACGACCGGGCGTTCAACCGGTCTTCCATGGGTTCAGGCTGGTTATCCGACCGGTCGGCAGCGTAACAAAGCTTGTTTTACAAGCTCCGAAATTTGCTGCGCAAAGCGCTATTTTTACGGGATTTCTCGAAGGTTCTTCACAATTAGAGTCCTAAACCTATAAAAGGACTTCTCCTCTTCATACCAAAGCATGTTAGGACGTGGAGAACAACAAGGAGGCTTGGGAGACGGATTTTACTTCAAGTTTTCATACGTTTTCTTCTAATTTTTATGTTTTCTGAGTTTTTAGAGTCTTTAGTTCAAGGATGTTAAAGATGAACTAAAACCTCTTAGCTAGAGCTAAGAGGTGAACCTTTTGATTCATTTTTGATGAATTAATACAACCTAGGTTTCCTTTTCATGTTTTAATTGAAGAATTTAGTTTAATTTGAGTTTGAATCAAGTACTAGTTCAGTTTTACTTTGATCTCTTAATGACTCCGTGCTCATGTGATTCTTAGTTATTCTAAACTTAGTAGCTTATCCTTTGGGCATTGTTTATGCTTGTGTAGTTCATTGATCTATCATCGACTCCGGGCATGGTAGACCCTTTAAATGCCTTGTGTACAATGGCATGATCTTCATGTGGGAACTCATTCCAACTAAAGTTCTTATCTTTTGTTATAATTTAAGATAGTTGTTTGCTGATTGATTTTGATTTAATTAGAGTTCTAATCATTGGTCGTAATCAAGTCTAGTGACAGGATTTAATGAAAGCTATGGTTGTGAATCTCAACTAGTTTGGAAAGAGGCTTGGCCTATACAATTGAGTGTGCCCAAGGCTTGAGCATTGTTGTGGGAATCGAATCAATGAACAAGCAACTGTTTCAGATAATTGTTGATTGAACCGCTCTATATTCCGATCAGATAGATATATAAATTTGATTCCGATTGTGTAGTGAGAGACCTAATTGTGTTGATGCATTGAAAACTATCAAAAGTGGATCCTTGGCGCTCTAATGCCTTTTTAGATTGTTATTACCTTTCATAATTACTATTTTACTTCAAATCACTATTTTCCAGCTTTAATTTTTAATAGGGTCTCAATTATAAGTTGTTTTAAATAAATTCTGAGAATACCCATACATAAATCTCTGTGGGAACAATACTCAATCTTTCCGAATTATTACTACTTCGCGACCCTATACTTGGGGAGTAAACAATAACTTTACCGCTTCTCATGCCTCCACTGACTTTATCCCCGCACTTTCACATCCCGCTCACTCATGTGGCCCTTGCGCACTTGCTACAGTCGTCGTAGCTCCACCGTGAGAAGTGTTCTCGGTTAACTTGTAAATATTTTCTCACCTCCGAGCCTTCATCATCATGAGTGACCATTTTTTCACTTTACAATACCAATCGTAGCTGATAAACTTGCACCCCATCGCCTTGAGTGCACTAAGAGAGATCAAATTCTTTTTCAGCCTAGGGATATGCCTCACATCTTCCAGAACTCGTTCGCTTCCATTAAACATCCTAATGTGCACTATGTCAATACCTACCACTTTACAGGCGTAGTCATCTCCCATGCACACCAATCCACTATCATACTCATTGTATGTCATGAATGAACTTCGGTCAGGATACATATTATATGATGCACCTGAATTCAAAAGTCACCCATCATAGGGTAACCTCGACCTGAATACAGTTAATACACCGTAAACATCACACTCATCTTTTGTTGATTTCGCTGTATTAGCCCCCCTCAATGAATCTTCAGGCTTCTCTTGCCATTTCCTGAGATTCGGACAATCCCTCTTCACGTACCCTTCCTCTCTACAATTCTAGCACTTCACTTGCTCTTCCCTTTTCCCTTAGATTTAAATCTCGATCGCGAATATCCCCCATCTTGATCAGAATTTCTTCCCCTCATAACCAGTGCCTCATCCGTAGAAGAGTCCACGCCACCACTTTCTTTCTCATCGCCTTCAACTGGAGGACTGGGATAATGCTCTCAATGTTAATGGTTTCCCTAGCTGCGCACAATGAGTCCTTGAATGATTCATGTGAATCCGAAAGAGAATTCAACAAGATGCATGCTTGATATTTGTCATTCATCTGTTTATCTACATCCAACAACTTGCAGACGAGCTTGTTCAAGTTGTTAATATGGCTTTCAACATTGGCCCCCTCCGCTATCTTCAGATTGAACAATTGAAGCATTAGATACAAACGATTTTCGAAAGACTTCTTCGCGTAGACGTTCTTTAACTTCGCCCATGTATTATTGCTAGAGTTTTCAAATTGTGCGAAAACAGGGTCCCACGACCGGTTGGCCAGATCGGGCAACCAGTCAAATATTAGCCCTGGGAACAGTTTATACGCTGGACAGTTTTGAGGTCCTGACGACCAATCGGCAGTGGTCTGCAGCTAGTCGCCAGGTGTTCCGCAATCGACCAAGATCGGCTAGTCCTTAAGGCTGGACGGGTTGAATTTTGGCGAGAGCTCATTTGACTCTTCTTGACCAATCATGACCGGTCGGCAGAGGGCTGTAACCGGTAGTCAACGGTGGTGGTGATTTGCATGGCTACACAAATCTGCATAAGATGTTTCTAATTTTGAAATTTCTTTTATAAAAGGGTGTTATAACCAGGATTGGAGGGTATCCTAAGGTGTCCAAGGTTTCTTAATTATATTAGGGTGTGGGGAGAGCATTTTGTGTGAGAGAGAGAGCTTAGATTTTCTCATGGGTTCCTTGCTTGTGGGTTGTTCATCTCTGTAATCTTTTGATTCATAGTAGATTCACTTTGTGCCATGGTTTTTACCCAAGAGGGAGTTTTTCTACTTTAAAATGGATTGTCTCTGCGTGGTTGATTGCGTGTGTGATTGCTTGCATTGAGTTGCTCGTTTGATTTCATACTCTGTGTGTTTGGTTTGCTTCCGCTACGAGTCGATTTTCCCAATAAGTGGTATCAGAGCTATCATTGGGTGGTTGTGGAATTCAAATCAGAGATGAGCGCATGACATCGAGCACGAGATTCAGCATAGAGAAGCTCTCTGGTAAAAATAATTACGAACTATGGAAGGTAAAGATCGAAGCCCTCCTAATTCAGCAAGGGTTTGAAGAAGCGACCTAAGACTATGAAAGAGGATTAGTGGAAAAAGCTTGACAAGAAGGTCAAAACCTCAATCCTATTGTGCCTGAAGGATGACGTCCTCTATCACACTATGAAGGAGAAGACTGCGGATGATACAACAGTGAAGTTGGAGAATGTGTATGCGAAGAAATCTATGGATAATCGCCTGTATTTTATGCTTCAGTTGTTTAACCTGAGGATGGTAGAGGGAGCGGATGTGGAGGACCACATTAACATGTTCAATTTGCTAATTTGTAAGTTAATGGAGATAGATGAACCAATGAAGGACGAATATCAAGCATGCATCGTATTAAATTCTCTTCCAAATTCATATGAGTCATTCAAGGACTCTTTGTGTGCAAGGAGGGAGACCATTAACGTTGAGACCGTTATCTCATCACTCTAGTCAAAGGCGATGCGAAAGAAAAGCGGTGACGTGAGTTCTTGTTCTTCCTCGGAAGCACTGATTGTGAGGGGAAGATTCTGAGCACGATGAGGGATATTCACGAATGGGGTATAAAGCCAAGGGCAAAGGGAAGGCCAAGGTACGATGCCGGAATTGTGGATAGGAAAGCCACATGAAGGGGGATTGTCAAAATCTCAAGACAAATAAAGAGAAGTCTGAAGATTCCTCTAGAGAGGGGGTTAATCCCACAAAAGCCACGGAGGATGAGTGTGATATTTGTAATGTACTGACTGTGTCCGGTAAGTGGTCTCTCGGTGGAGAGTGGCTCTTGAATTCAGGTGCATCATATCGCGTATGTCCTGACCAGAGTTCATTCATGACATACAGAGCGAATGATGGTGGACCAGTATTTTTAGGCGATGTCTATGCCTGCAAGGTGGTGGGTATTGGTACGGTGCGCATTAGGATGTTCAATGGGATCGAACAAATACTGAAAGGTGTGAAGCATGTCCCTAAGCTAAAGAAGAATGTGATATCTCTTGGTGCACTCGAGGCAACTGGGTGCAGGTTCATCGACCACGATCACTATTGTAAAGTGATGAAGGGGGCAATCGTGTGGATGAAGGCATAGAGGTGTGGCCATCTTTACAAATTGATCGGGAGCACATTTCATGGTGAAACTGCAAGATCGACAGCTGGATCCACGGTTACTCGTATGTGGCATGTGCCCAAGGGCCACATGAGAAGAGCAACAAGGGGTGTGAAAGTACTGCGAGAATAGAGTTGATGGAGGCATGAGAAGTGACGCAGGGAGGACGTGGTAGGTCGATCACCGTCTCCCTAACCGATAGTTTCTCGAATCCACGAGAAGAAATAAAAGATAAAAAGAGGAAATAAATTCCGAATAATTGAATAATTGATAATTGAATGAATAAAAACGGAATTACAATGCATATAAATAGGAAACTAAACCCTAGGTAAAGTATCAAAATCCAACTCCAACTAAAACTCCTAGAAAACGCAACTTACTATAAATAGTAAACATACTATTTATAGAAGTCGTTCAATCCTACTAGAACTCTTGGATTTCGGCCAAAAATAGAAAGTTTTCAAACGGCCTCAACCACGCTGTTCTACGAAATATTCTAAGCCCTTTTCATGTTGGGCACTAACTCTAAAACCATACGGATGCAAAGTTATGATCGAATTAAAACTTACTATAAATAGTAAAAATGAAAATAAACTAGCCTAATGACCGTCGATACGGTCGATTCTCGCGATTCCGGGTTGGGCAACCCGGCGTAGCAGGGTTGGTTGGCTAAAGTAGCTCGAGCTACCCCAAATTGATATATTATACGTCCCGTAACTCATTCCGGATTGTGAGATACGACCGATTCACGGTCCTGACGGTCCGGATCACTTTCGACCCCGTCCGGTCTTCTTTTGGTCCATCTGGCCCATGAAATAGTCAGCGACCCGTCCTACATCAGTCTCCTCCACTTCGAAAGAACTCGACCCCGAGTTCTCGTCCAGCTTTGGTTCATGATATTCGTACAGATCTGCCACGTTGAAAGTCCTTGAAATCTCCATGTCATCTAGAAGATCAACAACGTAGGCATTGTCATTGATCTTGCGAATGATCGGTACCGGTCCAATCTTCTTGTGTTTCAACTTGTTGTAGGTCCCGGTAGGAAATCGCTCTTTACGTAGGTGGACCATTACCTGATCTCCTATTTCGAACACTTTGGCGTGGCGATGCTTGTCGGCCGCTTCTTTGTACTTCTCGTTCGAAGCCTGTAATTTGTTGCGCACGTCTGCATGTATGTCCATGATTCGGTCTGCCATATGTTCAGCTGTAACGCTCATGCCCGGAAGCTTGGGCAGGGGAACCAAATCGAGTGTGTGACGAGGCACGCACCCATAAACAATCTGGAATGGAGACCTTCCTGTCGATCGGTTTACCATGTTGTTGAATGCAAACTCTGCTTGAGCCAGGGCCATGTCCCACTGCTTCGGTTTGTCACCTGAAAGGCAACGGATGAGATTTCCCAATGTGCGGTTGACGACCTCAGTCTGTCCATCTGTTTGTGGATGATAAGCACTGCTAAAGTGAAGTCGTGTACCGAACCGATTCCACAAGGCTCGCCAAAAGTGGCTAACGAACTTGGTGTCCCGGTCTGAAGTGATCGTCTTAGGAATACCATGTAGTCGCACAACCTCTCTGAAGAAAAGGTTCGCAACATGTATCGCATCAAAGGTCTTCTTGCACGGAATGAAGTGTGCCATCTTGGAGAATCGGTCTACCACCACGAACACTGAGTCCATGCCGCGTTGTGTTCGTGGGAGCCCTAATATAAAATCCATAGATAAATCCTCCCAAGGGGCATCTGGCACGGGTAATGGCGTGTAAAGACCTGTATTTTGAGATTGTCCCTTAGCGGTTTGACAAATATGACATCGTTGTACCGCCCTGCCAACATCACGAGCAAGTTGCGGCCAGTAATACCGCTCTTCCACCATCGCTCGAGTCTTATCTCGTCCTAGATGACCGCCGAGGCCACCGCCATGCAGCTCGATAATAATCTTGTCCCGTAACGAACTCTGCGGAATGCAAAGTCGATTTCCTTTGAAGAGGAAACCATCTTGAATTAGGAGATCACTCGGGTGACCCTCTTGGCACTTTTTCCATGCATCTGCAAAATCCTCGTCGTCGGCATAAAGTTCCTTGAGGCAGTCGAACCCGATCACCTCACTGCTTACTGTAATAAGAAGGGATGCACGTCGGCTTAGTGCATCTGCCACCTTGTTCTGCTGCCCTGATTTGTGTTTCAGAACGAACGTGAATTCCTGTAAAAACGAAATCCATCTAGCATGCATACGATTCACGTTAGTCTGAGTATTGATAAATTTTAAGGCCTGATGATCAGTGTACAGTATAAATTCCCTTTGAATAAGATAATGGCGCCAATGGCGCAGTGCTTGAACCACTGCATATAATTCAAGTTCATAGGTCGACCACTTCTGTCGTGCGTCGCTGAGTTTCTCACTGTAAAAGGCAACCGGCCTGCCCTCCTGAGAAAGGACTCCCCCAATGCCGACAATAGATGCGTCGCATTCTACCTCAAATAGCTTGTCGAAATTAGGGAGTACCAGAACCGGGGTAGTGGACAACCGATGTTTAATTTCTGCAAAGCTCTTCTCAGCCCCTTCGGTCCATTGAAACGGACCCTTCTTCATACAGTCGGTAATCGGCGCGACGATACTGCTGAAGTTCCGCACAAATCGACGATAGAAGGTCGCCAACCCATGAAAACTTCGTACCTCATGAATGTTTGTCGGAGTCGGCCAATCCCGAATAGCTCGTACCTTTTCTTCGTCCACTCGGATACCCGTGGACGACACGATGAACCCCAGAAACAATAATTGATCAGTTAAGAAGCTACACTTTTTCAGATTTAAGTATAGCTTGTTGTCGGCCAACACTTGTAGCACTTTTCTGATGTGGGTCATGTGCTCCGTTTCATCCTGACTGTATATTAGAATGTCGTCAAAGTAAACGACAACGAAACGGCCAATGAACGGCTTCAACACTTGGTTCATTAAACGCATGAAGGTGCTTGGTGCGTTGGTCAAACCGAAGGGCATAACCAGCTACTCATATAGCCCTTCCTTGGTCTTGAAGGCCGTTTTCCACTCGTCACCTGGCCTAATACGGATTTGATGGTATCCACTCCGTAAGTCCAGTTTCGAGAACACCTTGGAGCCCTCGAGCATGTCCAGCATGTCATCCAACCGCGGTATTGGAAATCGATATTTAACTGTTATTTTATTGATCGCGCGGCTATCGATGCACATACGCCATGTTCCGTCCTTCTTTGGGGTAAGGAGTGCCGGAACGGCACACGGGCTCATGCTCTCTTTAATAAGACCCTTAAGGATCAGTTCCTCCACCTGTCCCTGTAGAATTTCACACTCTTTTGGACTCATCCGATAGTGCGGTCGGTTGGGTAGACTGGACCCTGGGATAAGGTCGATGTGATGTTGTATGTCTCGCATGGGAGGCAACTCATCTGGTAACTCTGCAGGCCAAGTACTTCGAAATTCTTCTAGCAGCGGTTTAAGGCGTTGAGGAATATTAGAGGATCCTGGCTCCTCGCCTTTTACCATAACCGCATAAATCTCGCCCGTTTCCTTTGATTCCTTAACAAACTCGCGAATGGTAAGGAGAGAGTTCCCCTCCACTTTAGAAGCTTCAGGGTGTTTGTCTGGTGTCATAGGGGCCAAAACAATTTTCCGACCATCCTTGGTGAACATGTATATGTTTTCCCGTCCACTGTGGGTCACATCTCGATCCGATTGCCATGGCCGCCCAAGTAACATGTGGCAGGCTTCCATGTCAACCACATCACAGAGGACCTCGTCCTTATAGCTTTTACCAATGGAAAACGAGATAATGCATTGATGAGTTACCTTGGTTTCGTTCACCTTCTTGATCCAACCGATAGAGTAAGGGGTAGGGTGCTTCGTCATAGGCAGATGTAACTTATCCACCATAATTCTCGAGACAATATTTTCGCTACTCCCACTGTCTATGATCACGTCACAGATTTTGCCCTGCACGGTGCACTTTGTGCGAAAAATATTATGTCGTTGTGGGTGCACTTCCTTCCTGGGAGCGTAAAGTAGTCGTCTTACTACTAGCGATTCCCCATGATCTTCAGTCAGCCAATCGACATCTTCTGTGTCCCCCTCTTCGGCCTGTTCCAATTCAGGGTTGTCTTCTGTTGACTCGCCTTCCACGCCGCCTTCATTCGTAGTTAAGTGTGCTGCAGGGCGTTGGGGGCAAGCGTTCGACCAGTGACCTGGTTGGCCACAACGGAGACAATGGTCTGGTCTTGGCCGACCATATGGGTTGGGGATCCTGCTGGAACCTGCTGTAGTGGGAGCTGTACGTTGAGGTCTTGAGGAACCGCTTCCCCCGTCCCGGTTCGTGACCGTAGGAGGTTGAGGACGCCCTCCTATAGGCTCCTTGCCTTTGGCCAGCGTTGTATCTTGAGTGGGTCCGATGTTGGGATTTCGTGTTGCCGGATAGGGTCGAGCAGGGGGCCATGACAACTGTGTTTCTGCTCGAGTGGCCAATTGGTTGGCCTCACTCAACGTCCATACCGGATGCATCTGGACTCGATCCTGGATTGCAAATCGCAATCCACCAATGAATCGTGATACCTGTTGTGCCTCTGATTCCGATAAATTATTCCGTGTAGCCAATCGTTGGAATTCTTCAAGATATTCGGCTACGGTTCGATTTCCCTGACGACAATTTTGGTATTGTTGGAACAAAATTTGTTCCTAGTCGCTAGGGAGGAATCGAGCTCTAAGAAGTTGTCTCATTCTAGGCCATGTTCGGATGGGTGCCTTATTCTGACGGGCGCGGGAAACCTGTAGGTTTTCCCACCATGCTGAAGCACCGGATTTAAATTTATAAGCAATTAGTTTTACCTTCTTGTCGTCCGGCACTTCCATATAGTCGAAGTATCGCTCGACCTCTGTCAGCCAGTCGAGGAACTCTTCTATTCGAAGTAGGCCATTAAAGTTGGGAAGATCAGCTTTGCCCCGATAGTCTCGTTCTGCTCATTCCACACGCTCATTCCCTAGCGCAGGTCGTCGTACCAAAATGTCTTCGACCTCATCATCGCTTGGTTCTGAATCGTCTGGTGTAGCCCTACGATTATCCACCTGGGGTGCTCTACGGACAAAATGATTGTCCCGTATAGCAACGGTTGGTGGTTGTTGGTCGCCTTGGGCTCGAAGCGGAGCTAGCGATGCTGCAATCTGGTCGAGGGTTGCCTGTATACCTTGCAGGATCAACCGGTTCTCCCGTTGCGCTGCTTCGAAAGCTGTCGCCGTTAGATAGTCCCTTGGAGCACCGTCCTTAGGATGAGGATCCATCCCTTCATTAGAGGTCATCGTCCTGAGGAAGAAACCTCTCTCTGATACCAATGACGCAGGGAGGACGTGGTAGGTCGATCACCGTCTCCCTAACCGATAGTTTCTCGAATCCACGAGAAGAAATAAAAGATAAAAAGAGGAAATAAATTCCGAATAATTGAATAATTGATAATTGAATGAATAAAAACGGAATTACAATGCATATAAATAGGAAACTAAACCCTAGGTAAAGTATCAAAATCCAACTCCAACTAAAACTCCTAGAAAACGCAACTTACTATAAATAGTAAACTTACTATTTATAGAAGTCGTTCAATCCTACTAGAACTCTTGGTTTTCGGCCAAAAATAGAAAGTTTTCAAACGGCCTCAACCACGCTGTTCTACGAAATATTCTAAGCCCTTTTCATGTTGGGCACTAACTCTAAAACCATACGGATGCAAAGTTATGATCGAATTAAAACTTACTATAAATAGTAAAAATGAAAATAAACTAGCCTAATGACCGTTGATACGGTCGATTCTCGCGATTCCGGGTTGGGCAACCCGGCGTAGCTAGGTTGGTTGGCTAAAGTAGCTCGAGCTACCCCAAATTGATATATTATACGTCCCGTAACTCATTCCGGATTGTGAGATACGACCGATTCACGGTCCTGACGGTCCGGATCACTTTCGGCCCCGTCCGGTCTTCTTTTGGTCCATCTGGCCCATGAAATAGTCAGCGACCCGTCCTACATCAAGAAGTGGTGGAGCTATGTTGAAGTTGAGATGATGAAGAAAGCAAAGATGTTTTTTCGACGTTTAAAGCTTTGATGGAGATTGTTGATAGAGTCTGTAAACCAGTCGAATATTGGCCTTGAGAATAGTTTAGGCACTGGACAGTTTTGAGGTCCTGACGACCGTTTGGAGTGGTTTGTGATTGGTCGCCAGGTGTTCCGCGACCAACCAAGACCAGTCGGTTCTTGAGGCCGGATGGGTCAAATTTTGGAGAGATCTCACTGGACTCTTCCTGGCTACTCATGACCAATCGGTAGGGGGCTACGAATGGTCATCAGCGGTGGCAGTGATTTACATGGCTACGTAAATTTGCGTAAGATGTTTCTAATTTCAGAATTTCTTCTATAAAAGGGGGTTGTAACCAGGATTAGAGGGTATTCTAAGGTGTCCAAGGTTTTCTAATTGTATTAGGGTGTGGGGAGAGGGTTTTGTGAGAAAGGGAGTTTGAGTTTTCTCTTGGGTTCCTTGTTTGTAGGTTGTTTATCTCTGTAATCTTTTAATTCATAATAGATTCGATTTGTGACATAGTTTTTTTTTTTTTTTTTAACCCAAGATGGGGGTTTTCCACGTTAAAATGGATTGTCTCTGCGTGGTTGATTCTGTGTGTGATTGATTGCATTGTGTTGCTCATTTAATTCCATACTTTGTGTGTTTCGTCTTCTTCCACTGCGGGCCGATTTTCCCAACGTGTATCAGCTGCAGTCTTCTCCCTCATGATGTTGTACAGGACCTCATCCATTATGCACAACTGGATTGAGATCATGGCTTTTTGATCCACTTTCTTCCACTCTTCTTCTTTCGTAGTCTCCAGTCGCTTCCCAACGGGTGGTTCTTCCAATCCTTGCTGAACTACTAGGTTCTTCATCTTGACCTTCCGAAGCTCAAAGTTGTTTTTCTCGGAGTACTTCTCTATGCCAAATCTCATGCCTGACGCCATTGATGCCTTGTCTCAGATTCTTTCTGGGGCCCAATGTTCGCTCTGATACCACTTGTTGGGAATCCCGTGGAAGCGAATCATATAAAGCAATCATAATACAACAAGCAAATCGACAAAGCAAGAGATGACAATTCGAATTTAACGTGGGAAGACCCCTCATGGGTAAAAACCCACAGCACAAAGTGATCCACTATGATATTAGAAGTTACAAGAAAACGAAGAACACTTAAAACCTTAATCTCAGCCCCATAAAAGAAAACCCAAGCTCTTTTCTCTCACCCTAGAACTCTCTCAATCCCTCTAGGATACCCGACGCCTTTTTGGGTAATGCCCTAATCAAGCATTACACCCCTTTTATAGCATAAAAATCAGAATTAAAATATATTACGTAAAATTGCGCAACAAACCGACCTAGAAACTGACACTGTCGGCTGGTCGACCTGATCACCGGCCGGCCGAACAGGCCCAAACCTGTCATCAGAGTCGCTGTCCAAAGATCTAATAATTTGGCCGGTCAGTCGGCCGAAGGCCCTTGTTGCTGCATAGATTTTAGGCGTCCGATTTCAACACCTTGTTATGCAATCCCATACATACAAAATGAGAAGTAGGAGTTTAAGAGCCGTAAGTATAGCTTACAATTCGGTAAGGTTCCAACTCCCAATGAAATCAGGTATCTTTGTCAACTGGCTATCAGATGCCGACCTGAAATCCAATCAGATTTTCCATCATAAATATTAATAAATTAAGAGATCAGAAACGATAGACATGCCATATAATTAACAAAAATTGAACTGTCCGAAATCATGGGGCCCACATTAAATGGTCATAACCCCCAAATCAGATTGATCCAACAATCCTAAGCTTTGGATAACAACGATCCTAAGCTCTGGATAATGGGCACTAGTCTGTTGAATTCAGACCATTGTGAATTTTTCCATTTTAATGCCTATTGGATGTGCACCATGAGTCATGCGTCATATAATCATAAGCTCTTACAAGATCTTCATGTTTCTCAAGATAGCAAATGTTGAAGGAATCTCGCCGCTTAGCCCACTCCTATCCATGTATCTGTGAAAAGCAGGTATAGATCATGAATCCTATTGTAGATATTTCTTGTGCGATTAACAGCTAGAGGAATGCTCTCAAATCATCTCAGCAGATGGAAAGTATCTGTCAAATGAGTTACATTTGTCAAACGGTCAGAGCCCATGTGACTGTAAATAAAGGGTCCAAACTCATTCTAGCAACTATTTACTCCCCTGCAAAATACATTTTCCAACTTACCATTTTTACTCTTCTTTCCGAACGCATTTTTTGTAGTTTTCCATACTGTTATTCTATCCTTGCAGAAAAAGATAACAAGCTTTGAATTCATGGTGACTCATTGCCAGAGATGTTGGGGGCCAATGATTTAGCAATGCTTATTGAAGATCGAAGAGATAGGCTTCATTATGCTTTTTGAGGATGCCTTATTTATAACCCAAATACAGAATCGGGCTTCATCTTTAACACATGAAAGGTTGGAAGTAATTCACTGGGTGAACAGTAACTTATAGTCCAACCAGTTGGACGTGAAACCTTCACAAAACAAAAATGAAAGATAAAATAAAACCTACTACATATTAATCAGTACAAATTTGGTGGCAAATTCGAAATCACAAACACATCATATGTCAATTTTGACGAAGAACAATTACATAGAATTAAAAAAGAAATAAAAATAAATAAATAAATAAACAGAACTCAATAGTTGTTGCAGACTTGCCAAATTCCCAAGTACACGTGGGAGCAAACTGAAGTAAATGTTGCTGCTTATATACCTGAAAATAAATAATTAATTATATTTTGTTATTTATCCATGACTAAAAATTATTATTATGATCTTAGCCCACTAATAGAGTGGATGGGACTGATTTTCATACAAGGTTATGCTCATGGTTGGTGCCAACCTATCGAAAGTTTAGATGTACGAACGTTCACAGGGTTGGAAAAGACAATCGCTGGGTAGACATAACAAAGGGCCAACTGTTGGACTGAAAACCTTCTAAAAAGGACATAGATGAAAAATAAAACTACCTTGTAATTAATAACTACTAGATAGGTGGCAATTCACAATTCCAACATCATATGGCATTTTTGAAGAAGAGTAATTTAAAAAAAAAAAGAAAAGAAAAGAAAAGAAAAAGAAAAACAGAACTCAGACGTTGTTGCAGACTTGGCGATTTCCCCAGCTCACCTGGAAGCAAAACCCTTGAAGCCATTGTAGCTTATGTGCCTAAAATAATAATTAATTATTATTTTTTATTTATCAATGGCCAAATATTGTTGTTATG